>JANUWF010001014.1:0-58237 GCA_026120185.1 Voacanga thouarsii | reverse complement strand
TTCGGCCAGCTTTGTGTTCCTACTTCAACCGAAATTCTGCACACATCATTCACTGAAAACCCCCAGCTGAACAAGCTATTTTCAGGACCCAAAACCCTCAATTTTCCTCTGGAAATTTCGGTAGAATTATAGCAGCCAAACCAGTCCAAAACTTGCTACACTTGCACAGAATTTTCACAGCACTTGCACAGGATTTTTCAGTCATCAAAAACTCACTCCAACTCTTCCTTTTTTGGCCCAAAATTCTGAACACATTCAGCCCTTCCTTTGAGCAATATTTCGGCCAGCATAGAGGAGCAAATTGCAGAATCTTTTCCTCCATAAAACTCACCTAAAAACCGATAGCAAGGAGACACGCGCAAGCTGGAAATTCCGCCTTTGCTGTCCAAGAAACCTAAAGCCATTAGGAGTCTATCTAAACATCACCATCTAACCCTAAACCAATCTTCTCCAACTTTAAATCATAACAGCCGTTTACCCTATCCATTCTACAGGAAAATTTCAGCAACATCTCTCTGCAAATTTTTGAAACCACAAGAGTTATTCCAAGCAAAAATCGAACACCCCTTAAGGTATGCGCAAATCCTTTCAACATCTTGATGCCGTTTTCTCTAATGATTCTTTTCTCTTTCTTCTACCCTTAAATCACGCCCTATAGAGGCTGATTTCCTCTTCTACCTTAATTTTCGGTCAAGTGAAGCAAAGGAGGTAGCTTCTCTCTTCTTCTCAAGTGAACTCGGGACGATCACCATAGGAGTATCGAGACCTCATTACCCAGTAGTTGCAAGGTAAGGGAATACCCTCCCTTGATGTCAAAAGTAAAGTGTAATGGTGTTTATTAGCGAGATAAACATGTGGTCGTAGTATTTAATCTTTGGGGATTGAATAGTTTACTTGGAATTAAATAGGGGATTGCGAATTGTTATGAAAATAAATGGGATTAGAGCATGTTTGAATTAATTGAGACCCTGATCATGATATTATATGGTTTAGATCAGGAGGATAATTGACGAAAGCCAGCTGTGAATTTATCGCATTTATCTGAGGCATATCAAGTAAGTCCTTGCATAAACTCTTTTATTAAATGTGGTGATGGTAAGTCCTTTTATAAACTGTTTTGTTAAATGTTGTGATGGCAAGTCCATGTTGTGAAGCTTTGTAAAGCTATTGTTAAACTGTGTGTGCTTGGGTTGTAAACGTGGATATTTATTCTTTAAACGGTTTTGTCAAACTAACGGTTTTTAGCAAGAAAACTATTCTTTTTCCTTAAATTTTTTGAAATCTCTTTTAAAGAAAACCACGTTTTACCAAGCCAAGGTTTGAAAATATTTTGAATCAGGAATTGATGATATGTTCGTTGCGTACTCAATAATGGTAAGCTAACAATACTAGTCTTGGAGGGCTAGCGTAAGTCTTCTGGTAGGAGGCCACCTCTAAAAGATGAACTCTGCTTGAAAAGGTGACAGTGTTGGTTGGTCAGGCCAGTCCGAGCTAGCATTATGCTTGAAAGGTATTATTTATATTCCCGGCATGGACACCCGGATGGTTTTGTTGGGTGTGGAGATGGAGGAGTATCTCACCCGGTAGGCTGTACACTCACCTTGATCAGAACGCCCAACGTGTGGTAATCTGGTCCGGACAAGGTTCACAAAGTGTGGTGCCTTGGCCAATTTGTTCTTACGGAGCCCAACGTGTGGTGACATGACTTTTATCCGAGTGGAGGATTTATTTTGTACAAAGTTTGACAATGAGAAAAACCCACTCCTTGCAAAAAAAGATTGTTTATGACTTGCCAAATTATTTCTACAAATGTTTTACACTTTGCATACACGTACTATTCAAAACACCATGTGCACACACAGGACATACTGAGATTTATTTTCACACTGTTTTACATCATGTTTTCAGGAAATAGATTGTGTTGAGTCAGCGGGGCATGTAATAGTTGAAGCTTTTGCTATTTTCTCTATCCGTTTTAGGAGACATTTATTGCTTATGCTTCTAAACAATATTTTGTTTTATTCCGTTTTGCTCCAAGTTGAGCCTGATGTAATAAGAGTATTTCTTTATTTATCTAAGTTGATCCTTTTAGAGATTGCCTTTATATTTTATACCTCGTTCTAAAGACCCCTTGTCCTACGGGACGGGGCGACATCCCCGCCCTTTTTGGGTACGTAGTCATGGTGTGTTACAAGTGGTATCAAAGACAAGGTTTAGGCAATTACTTGACTTATGGGGTTCTATTTTCTTAAGTATTTTGATCTGGTTCTAATTTCTGTCTTTTGTTTATAGGATGGTCAAAAGAGTTTTATCGGCTGTCAGAGACTGGCCCGCTGGTTGCGGGAATCCACCTGCCCCAATACCCGTAGTTGACCCACCCGTGTCTGATTCAGAGAGAGAGGGTGAGCCGTCTTTGTTGGATGACCCAGTGGTTGAGACGGAAATCGAGGTCGAGTAGAGCCTAGGGGTAGATGAGGGAGATGAGGAGATGACGGAGTTGAGTAAGGGAGAGGTAGATGAGCTAGGGAATGAGGGAGACGATGAGAATGAGGGAGAGATGGTTGGGGTAGAAAGAGAGGACGAGGAGGTAATGAAGGTTGTCCCGGGAGAGGGAGACAATAGGCAGTCAACTCTAGGAGGGGTAGATAAGGGAAAGAGGAAGCTAGAAGGGAGTCCTAAGGGGTGTGGACTCCGATATGGACTGGCCATAGATGCTATGCTAAGGAGAAAGGGGTTAGTTGATCCATCTGACTTGGGGAGTGAGAGACATACGCTTAAGGGTATAGTTAGATTAGCGTTGGACGAGCTCTATGAGACAGCCATGAGGGCCAAGAGATGCCGAGAGGGTGAGTCAGGGCAGCCAAGTGGGAGCGTTGGTTACGTGAGGAACTATATAGGGAGACCCGATAGTTCCGTGGGATGGCTGGTGGAACCGGCCTCTGACGACTCCGATACTTCTGTTGAAACTAGTGAGAGTCGAACATAGAAGACCAGCAGCTTTTACTCTTTCTTTCGTTGTAATTTGCATACTTTTGTTTATTTATCTTTTTCTTAAGGGAGCATGTGGCTCATAGGGCCTATTAATCATTTTAAATAAAAAGGGTATCGTATGAGATGACCCATTCTTTTCTGCAACGAATGGTTTATATGACAAGCATGAGTTTCGTTTATTACTTGATTTATCTCTGCACGTTATCATCACATTCTCTTTTAGATGAGTACATTACTATCAACTGATCATGCACCTAAGCATATTCTTTTCCCCTTGATAACTATCTGACCCTGAGTGAATGTGATTAAGATGGCACCAAGACACCGAACAATTGTGCATAGCAGAACGGTGAAGGATAGTGCATCCTCTACCCCAGAATTTGAGCAGGTGCATCGTTCCACCCCCGACGTGGAGGAGCACCTGCCACGCGAGTAGGAATTGGCTTCGGAGAGGTCACGGGATGTGACCATAGGTAAGGCTTTTGACAAGATGGCCTCAATCCTACAGAACTTGACTGAAAGGGTGGATAAGGTGGCTAGGAAACCACCGCGGGGAGAGGATGAGACCCTGGAGCGTTTCCTGAAGTTCCAACCTCCCACATTCCAGGGGGAGGTGGAATAGGATGAGAAAGCCAAGCAATAGATTGAGCAGATGGAGGACATTTTCGCTACTCTGCAGTACTCGAAAGAGAGGATGGTGAAGTTTGCTGCTTTTCAGCTAAGGGGACTGTCTCGGGCATGGTGGCAGCGAGTAGGGGTGATTGGGACAAGGAGGAGCAGGAGTGGACCTGGGACGATTTTACGGAGGCTTTCCGGGCCGAGTACATTCCTCGATAGGTGGCTGAGAAGAGGGAGGATGAATTCCAGACCCTCAGGCAGGGAGGCATGACTGTGGCCCAATATGCAGCCCGATTCATGCAGTTGTCCAAGTACTGCAAGTGCTTAGTAGATATGGAGCAGAAGCCCACCCGGCAATTCGTGAAAGGGCTAAGGCCAGATTTGAGGAGGGCGTTGGCTCCATCCCCACCAATGTCGTACACTGCCGTTGTGGACGCAGCTTCTCGGACGGAGAACGAAGATCGGCACCAACCGGTGAACCGACCCTTTCAACCAAGTCGTCCACCTATGAGGCCTTCAGGTAATAAGCGACCTGCGGGTTCTATGCCGTGGGGAAATCGGGGTAAGCAGCCCCGAGTGCCTGTAGCCGGATCAATGCAAGGCAGCCTGAACTGCCGACTGTGTGGGAAGCGAGGCCACACCGAGAGAAACTGCTGGGGTAGCGGGGGTGTGAGAAGGTGTTTCAAATGCAGAGACCCAGGACATCTGAGGAACATCTGCCCCAAACCCTTAAGGACTGAGCAGACCGCGCCGACCCAACCAATAGGAGGCAATAGAGGTGCCGCTACTGGACCAGCCGGAGCGGGAGGCCTGAAGCCCCAGGTGAAGGCCAAAGTTTTTGCCCTAAGCCGAGAAGAGGTCGGAGCGAACGCCGCCGTAATCGAAGGTAACCTTTCTAACTAAGGTTGTCTTGTTAATGTTTTGATAGATCCAGGATCTACACACTCTTATATGAGTAAAGTATGTGCTTCATGTCTGGGCTAGGAAGGAAATGAGCTACCTTATACCCTAGTAGTTAGTTCCCCCTTGGGAAAGGTGGTGGAAGCAGGCAAGAAAATGGGAAGTTGTGGAGTTGAGGTTGGGAAGGAGATTCTGGAGGCTGACCTTATAATCCTAGCCATGGACGGCTATGACTTGATCTTGGGCATGGACTGGTTGTCGAAGCACGGAGCTCGTGTGGACTGCAAGACTAAGACGGTGCAGTTTGTGAGACCTGGACAGGACGTAATTGAATTAAATGGCAAGCGAATGAAGGAACTGAAATTTCTTATTGCTGGAGCTAAAGCCCGAAAGTTGCTCAAGAAAGGATGTGCGGGATACTTGGCATATCTCCTAAACAAACTAAAGGACCAGTGTACCTTGGAAGTACGGAGGTGGTGAAAGACTTTTCGGATGTGTTCCCTATGGAGCTCACTTCCCTACCCCCTGAACAGGAAGTTGAGTTCACCGTGGATCTGATTCCTGGAGCAGAACCGGTATCCAGAACCCCCTACCGGATGGCACCGACAGAGTTGAAGGAGTTGAAGGAACAATTGGAAGAATTGCTAAGGCAAGGCTACATTCGGCCGAGTACATCCCGTGGGGAGCCCCGGTGTTGTTTGTTAAGAAGAAAGATAGTACCTTGAGGCTATGTATCGATTATTGGGGACTGAACAATCTAACGATCAAGAATAAATACCCTCTACCCTTGATCGATGAGTTGTTTGATCAACTGCAAGGCGCTGCTTGCTTTTCGAAATTGGACCTACGGCAAGGATACTATCAGGTGAGGATCAAAGAAGAAGACATTCCTAAGACTGCATTCAACATGCGGTATGACCATTATGAATTTGTAGTAATGCCGTTCGGTGTAACCAACGCACCGGCAGTATTCATGGATTTGATGCATCGTATTTTTAAACCATACTTGGACAAGTTCGTGGTTATATTCATTGATGACATTTTGATCTACTCCAAAAATTCGGAGGACCACACGGAGCACTTAAGGTTGGTCCTAGAGAAATTGAGGGAATTCAAGCTTTACGCTAAGTTTAGTAAGTGTGAGTTTTGGCTGAGCTCAGTGTCTTTCCTTGGTCACATGATATCCAAGGAGGGGATCAAAGTGGACCCTGCTAAGGTAGAAGCCGTAGCTAATTGGAAACAACCGGAGAACATTACCGAGATACGAAGTTTCCTTGGGTTGGCCGGGTACTATCGGCGTTTCATTAAGAACTTCTCCACTTTAGCTTCACCGATGACACGACTGTTGAAGAAGGATGTCGTTTTTGCTTGGAGTGAGAAGTGCGAGAAGAGCTTCCAAGAACTTAAGAGAAGATTGATTACAGCACCCATGCTGAGTCTGCCTGAGGCTGATAAGCCCTATGCACTCTATACAGATGCATCCAAGGAAGGACTACGAGCTGTGCTGATGCAGGAAGGGAAAGTCATAGCCTATGCATCTAGAAAGCTAAAGCCGCACGAAGTTAATTATCCCACACAAGACCTAGAGCTAGTAGCTATAGTGTTCGCCTTGAAGAAATATTAACATTACTTGTATGGTGCACAATATGAGGTTTTTACGGACCGTAAGAGTTTGAAGTACATCTTCACGCAAAAGGACTTGAATCTCCGGCAGCGTAGGTGGATGGAGTTCCTGAAAGAATATAAGTGCCCCATTAACTATCATCCGGGTAAAGCAAATGTGGTAGCAGACGCTCTAAGTCGGAAGGTGAGAATGGCACACTCGAGAATACAGGAGGTGTCGGCAGTCCAGGATATCCCGGAGAAAGAGGCGCAAGTGCAAAAGGGGAAGATCTGCGTGGGCAACCTGACCCTGAAACCCGATCTGGACCAGGAAATTGTATCAGGTCAACAGGGCAGTGCAGAATTTCAAACTTCTAGGGAGAAAAAGATCACCAGAGGAGGAGGCGATTTCCAAATCGATGAGAAAGGGGTATTGTACTTTCGGGACCGGATTTATGTACCGGAGACCCAAGACTTAAGGAAGAGGATACTGGACGAAGCGCACAAGAGCAAATACATCATACACCCTGGGGAGGTAAAGATGTACAAAGACTTGAAGAGGAAATATTGGTGGGCTGGAATGAAGAGGGATGTAGTTCAGCATGTGCCAACCTGCCTGACATGCCAGAAGGTTAAGATGGAGCATAAGAAGTCTGCAGGTTTACTGCAATCGTTACCGATTCCCAAATGGAAATGGGAAGAGGTGACCATGGACTTTGTGACTGGCTTTCCGATGACCAAGTCACACAAAGATGCGATCTGGGTGGTAGTGGACTGATTGACCAAGACAGCACATTTCATACCGGTAAACGTAAGGGACTCAATGGAAAAGTTGGCTCAGACATATACCCGAGAAATTGTAAGGTTGCATGGTGTACCGTCGAGCATCGTGTCGGATACGGACCCCAGATTCACTTCAAGGTTCTGGGGTAAGTTCCAGGAGTCCTTAGGCACGGCCTTGAAATTCAGCACCTCCGCTTATCCGTAAACAGACGGTCAATCCGAAAGAGTCATTTAGATACTGGAAGACATGCTCCGAGCATGTATCTTGGACTTTAGAGACAAGTGGATTGAGTCTTTACCGCATGCGGAGTTAGCATATAACAACAGCTATCAGGCGTCGATCGGAATGGCGTCGTACGAAGCACTGTATGGGCGAAAATGCTAGGTACTGATATACTGGGGATGGACAGAAGAAGGGAACGTTAAAAAGACTGGTGAAATATGCATTCAGGAGATGACCGACAAGATTACGTTAATTCGGGAAAGGCTAAAGGCAGCACAAAGTAGACAGAAAAGTTATGCAGACACTAGGAGAAGGGAATTGGAGTTCCAAGTAGGTGATCGTGCATTCTTGAAGTTGACTCCTAGTAGAGGAATCCTGAAACATCCGAGGGGAGGGAAGTTGAGTCCTAGGTACTTGGGACCATTCCCGATATTGGAGAAAATTGGACCGGTTGCCTACCGACTGGACCTACCTGATGGCCTAACTGGGATGCATGACATATTCCATGTCTCTCAGATGAAAAGGTACAATCCTGATCCGAGTCATGTACTCAATGAGGAACCGTTGGAGTTGCAACCCAATCTGAGTTATGTTGAGAGACCCGTCAAGATCATGGAGTGAAGTATCAAGACGCTCCGAAACAAGCAGATACCCATGGTGAAGATACTTTGGGATCATCATGGAGCACAGGATGCAACGTGGCAAACGGAGGAATGGTTAAGACGGAAGTATCCGGGTATGCTCGAAGGGTATGAAATTTGAATTTCGGGACGAAATTCTCTTCAGGGGGAATGGATGTAATACCCCACCCAAAACCACCTTTGACTATGGGAAAAAGTCATGCATTGCATAGCATCTTGCATTTTATGTGGTAGCTAGAATAATTTTATTTGCATGGATGCATGTGAATTTTTCCGTTACTCTTGCATTTGAATTAATTGATGTGAAATAGTTGTGTTGTTAAAGATTTGGTTAAGGGAGGTTTGGTCAAAGATTTTGAAGGATGAGTATTGGGGTGGTAAGAACTTCTTGTAGAAAAATTAGCATTGGAGTTGTTTTGGAATAGTGGGGAGGTTGGTGATTTCCTTTGGTGACCCGAGTTCGAATCCTACCTTTTGTGAAGTAAGTTTCTCGTTTTGAAATTCTTTTCTTTAGACCGTTTCTTATCTTGGCCGAAAAAGAATCTTGCTATCCTAGAGAACTTTTAGTATTTTTACTCCAATGGAATAAGTCTCTATATTTATTTCCTAAATTTAAGGACTTTGATGTGGATAAAGTTCACCTTTAATTTTCAGCTTGTGTTCCCTAGGAGCCACTTTGAAGAATTTCAAGTAGTATAGAACTCTTCTTGATAAATATTAGAGTTAGGTAATATATTAGGGAAAAATCTTATCTTACCTCTTCAAGAATTCTAGCCATAATCCTTTTATTTATTTAATTGTTTTAGAGAAATATTTTAACTAAAGTCTTAGATATTTTCTTTGGGTTTAAATTCCACTTCCACAGGAATAAGACTCTATATTTAACTCCTAAGTTCAAGGATTTTAGATAAGGATAAAATTTCTTTTATTTTCAGCTTTTGTTCCCTTGAATTTTCGGAAACCATAAGCTGGAAATATTCTGGAAATTTTTCCAGATTTTGTCTGCCACCTTGGAGCACCTTTAGCTCAATCCAAACTCTTCCATGACTAGAGGAAATCCTATCAAAATCCTTGAAAAAATCAGATTTTATTCCAATCCAAATTCAACTAGGATTTTCTCCATTTTCCTAGCTGAATTTCGGCAGCTTTGTATCCACATAAGCTGTCCGAAAATTCCAGCCATCTTTAGCTACAATCCAACTCTGAAAATCCTAGCTCAAAACACCTAGAACACTCCTTAAAAATTCAACTACCTTAGCTGTACAAAACCAGAATTTTATTCACACAAAAACACTGAAATTCGTCCAGCATATACACAGAAAAATTCGGACAGCTTTATGCAGGATTTTCGGCCAGCTTTGTGTTCCTACTTCAACCGAAATTCTGCACACATCATTCACTGAAAACCCCCAACTGAACAAGCTATTTTCAGCACCCAAAACCCTCAATTTTCCTCTGGAAATTTCGGTAGAATTATAGCAGCCAAACCAGTCCAAAACTTGCTACACTTGCACAGAATTTTCACAGCACTTGCACAGGATTTTTCAGTCATCAAAACTCACTCAAACTCTTCCTTGTTTGGCCCAAAATTCTGAACACATTCAGCCCTTCCTTTGAGCAGTATTTCAGCCAGCATAGAGGAGAAAATTGCAGAATCTTTTCCTCCATAAAACTCACCTAAAAACCGGCAGCAAGGAGAAGCGCGCAAGCTGGAAATTCCGCCTTTGCTGTCCAAGAAACCTAAAGCCATTAGGAGTCTATCTAAACATCACCATCTAACCCTAAACCAATCTTCTCCAACTTTAAATCATAACAGCCGTTTACCCTCTCCATTCTACATGAAAATTTCAGCAGCATCTCTCTGCAAATTTTCGAAACCACAAGAGTTATTCCAAGCAAAAATTAAACACCCCTTAAGGTAAGCGCAAATCCTTTCAACCTCTTGATGCCGTTTTCTCTAATGATTCTTTTCTCTTTCTTCTACCCTTAAATCATGCCCTATAGAGGCTGATTTCCTCTTCTTCCTTAATTTTCGGTCAAGTGAAGCAAATGAGGTAGCTTCTCTCTTCTTCTCAAGCGAACTCGGGACGATCACCATAGGAGCATCGAGACCTCATTACTCGGTAGTTGCAAGGTAAGGGAATACCCTCCCTTGATGTCGAAAGTAAAGTGTAATGGTGTTTATTAGGGAGATAAACATGTGGTCGTAGTATTTGCTCTTTGGGGATTGAATAGTTTACTTGAATTAAATAGGGGATTGCGAATTGTTATGAAAATAAATGGGATCAGAGCATGTTTGAATTAATTGAGACCCTGATCATGATATTATATGGTTTAGATCAGGAGGATAATTGAGGAAAGCCAGCTGTGAATTTATCGCATTTATCTGAGGCATATCAAGTAAATCCTTGCAAAAACTCTTTTATTAAATGTGGTGATCGTAAGTCCTTTTATAAACTGTTTTGTTAAATGTTGTGATGGCAAGTCCATGTTGTGAAGCTTTGTAAAGCTATTGTTAAACTGTATGTGCTTGGGTTGTAAACGTGGATATTTATTCTTTAAACGGTTTTGTCAAACTAACAGTTTTTAGCAAGAAAATTATTCTTTTTCCTTAAATTTTTAGAAATTTCTTTTAAAGAAAACCACGTTTTACCAAGCCAAGGTTTGAAAATATTTTGAATCAGGAATTGATGGATATGTTCGTTGAGTACTCAATAAGGGTAGGCTAACAATACTAGTCTTGGAGGGCTAGCGTAAGTCTTCTGGCAGGAGGCCACCTCCAGAAGATGAACTCTGCTTGAAAAGGTGACAGTGTTGGATGGTCGGGCCAGTCCGAGCTAGCATTATGCCTGAAAAGTATTATTTATATTCCCTGCATGGACACCCGGATGGTTTTGTTGGGTGTAGAGATGGAGGAGTATCTCACCCGGTGGGTTGTACACTCACTTTGATCAGAACGCCCAACGTGTGGTAATCTGGTCCGGACAAGGTGCACAAAGTGTGGTGCCTTGGCCAATTTGTTCTCATAGAGCCCAACGTGTGGTGACATGACTTTTATTCGAGTGGAGGATTTATTTTGTACAAAGTGTGACAATGAGAAAAACCCACTCCTTGCGAAAAAAGATTGTTTATGACTTGCCAAATTATTTCTACAAATGTTTTATACTTTGCATACACGTACTATTCAAAACACCATGTGCACACACAGGACTTACTGAGATTTATTCTCACACTGTTTTACATCATGTTTTCAAGAAATAGACTGTGCTGAGTCAGCGGGGCATGCAATAGTTGAAGCTTTTGCTATTTTCTCTATCTGTTCTAGGAGACATTTATTGCTTATGCTTCTAAACAATATTTTGTTTTATTCCGTTTTGCTCTAAGTTGAGCCTGATGTAATAAGAGTATTTTTTTTATTTATCTAAGTTGATCCTTTTGGAGATTGCCTTTATATTTTATACCTCGTTCTAAAGACCCCTTGTCTTATGGGACGGGGCGACATCCCCGCCCTTTTAGGGTACGTAGTCGTGGGGTGTTACAAGTCTCCACCCAGGCCTTCTTTCATTCCTTCCTTCTGCCAAGTTGAGGCCGGAGAGAGTTCTAGGCACCCTGGGAAGGAGCCAATGGAGGGTTTTGCTAGCGGGGACAGAGTAGATTTTTCTAAGAACAATGGGGGTTGGTTGTATGAGGCTGATGATGAGGGTTCGGATGAGGATTAGAGAACTAAGAGTTATTTTGTTTTAGATGGTTATTTATTTGTTGTCTTTCGAGAACTGGTATGTCAAAGATTTTCTATTTTATGTTCTATTCACAACTTTGGATTTATGCAAGTCAATTTTTGAAATCAAAATTTATGAGCAATCCTTTAAATAAGTTGCATCTGACTTTTTTCTTCTCATACTTGGCTATGTATGCTTACACCACTAAAATGATTTGATACTTGAATGCATACATTTAACATCTGGTGTATGGTATAGAATGGCACCTAAGAGACGTGCAACTTCTTCAGCCAGAAGGATTCCGGAAGTAGACCAGGTAGCATCGAAAGTTGAAACTGAATAGATGCAATCACCCCATCAGGGTAATGGGCAAAGTGATCCCGAGATGGGCATGGGGTCTGATGCCCCAGTAGATGTGTCAATGGGCCAGGCACTCAACAAAGTGGCCGAGATTCTTCAGACGCTGATCGAGCGAAGGCACCTTAGAGGGGAAAACAAGGCATTGGAGAAATTCTTAAAGTTCCAACCGCCCATCTTTATGGGTGAAGCTGAGTAAGACCAGAAGGCGGAGCAATGGGTTGAACAAATGGAAGACATTTTCGCAACACTCCAGTATTCGGAGGAGTGGATGGTTAAGTTTGTAGCCTTTCGATTGAGAGGGCCAGCTTGGGCATGGTGGCAGCGGGTCCAAGACGACTGGGTGATGGATGAGCAAGAGTGGTCGTGGTCCAACTTCGTTGAAGCATTCAGGGCTGAGTACATCCCTCAGTGGATTGTGGAGAAGCGGGAGGACGAATTACAGAATCTGAAGCAGGGGAGCATGTCAGTGGCTCAATACGCAGCGCGATTCACGCAATTGTCGAAGTATTGCCGAAGGTTGGTCGACACCGAGCAGAACAGGATGAGGCAGTTCGTCAAGGGGCTGAGACTAGAACTAAGGAGGGCATTGGCACCTGCTCCACCGACAACTTATTCGGGGGCTGTGGACGCAGCTACTCGCATGGAGAACGAGGACCGTTGCAGGATGGCGGCCAAGCCTTTCCAGCCGCCAAGGTAGCAGCAAGGACATTTCTCGAGGCCGCAACTTCACAAGCGCCCTGTTAACCAGCAATGGCAGAACCAGGGAAAGCAAGCCCGTATAGCACCAGTTGGACCTGCGCCGAACCTCTCGACATGCAGGCAGTGTGGGAAGAAAGGCCACACCGAGAGAAATTGCTAGTCCAATGGTGGAGATAGAAAGTGCTACCACTGTGGTGACCCGAACCACCTGAGGAATACCTGCCCTAAGTTGCACTGAGTCGCGCAAGGGAACCCGGCTCGGAACCCGGGTCCCAACCGAGCCAACGCCACTGGAGTATCCGGGAGTGGAGCACCGAAGCCGCAAGTGAAGGCCAAGGTATTTGCTCTCAACAGATAGGAAGTTGGGGCTGATGCATCGGTGGTAGAAGGTACGTTTACTATTTAAGGACGTTCCGTTAATGCTTTGATTGATCCTGGCTTTACTCATTCCTATATAAACAAGTTGTGTGCATATCATTTGGGATGGGATGGAGTGGAGCTACCTTTCATTTTAGAGGTAAGCACACATTTGGGGAAAATGGTGCAAGCGAATCAGTTTGTGAGGGATTGTAAGATTAAGGTGGCGAGAGAAAATCTGGAGGGAGATTTGATTGTGTTAGACATTGAGGATTATGACTTGATTTTGGGGATGGACTGGTTAGCCAAGCATGGGGCTAGAGTACACTGTAAAAATAAGTCAATTCAGTTTGTCAGACCGGGTTGTGATGTATTGGAATTCAATGGTAAGACAGTGAAAGAACTAAAGTACTTGATTGCGGGGGCAAAGGCCCAAAAATTGTTGAGGCAAGGTTGTCAAGGTTATCTGGCTTACGTGATAAACAAGTTGAAGGACGAGTGCACTCTGGAGGACACCAAAGTGGTGAGGGACTTTCCCGATGTGTTCCCGGCGGAGCTTGACTCTCTACCTCCCAACCGAGAGGTGGAATTCAGTATCGACTTAATTCTGGGAGCGGAACCAGTATCACGGACTCCGTACCGAATGGCACCGGCAGAATTGAAGGAACTGAATAAGCAGTTAGAGGAGTTGGTGGGTCAGGGTTACATTCGACCCAGCACGTCACCTTGGGGAACCCTTGTACTATTTGTGAAGAAGAAGGACGGGACCTTGAGGCTATACATCGACTACCAAGGGCTGAACAATTTGACGATTAAGAACAAGTACCCCCTCCCACTGATTGACGAGCTGTTTGATCAGTTGCAAGGATCCAATTGCTATTCCAAGTTGGATTTGAGGCAAGGTTACTACCAGGTGCAGATAAGAGAAGACGATATTCCTAAGACAACCTTTAACACCCGCTATGGACATTACGAGTTCGTGGTGATGCCGTTCGGGGTAACTAACGCTCCAGCAGTATTCATGGACCTAATGCACCGAGTAATCTGACCCTATCTAGATAAGTTTGTGGTGGTCTTCATCGACGATATTTTGATCTACTCCAAGAGTCCGGAGGAGCATGCGGGGCATCTGAGGCTCGTGTTGGAGAAATTGCGGGAGCGCAAACTGTACGCCAAATTCAGCAAGTGCGAATTCTGGCTAGACAGTGTGGCATTCCTTGGCCATGTGGTGACCAAGGAAGGAATCAAGGTAGATTCGGCAAAGGTCGAGGCGGTATCAGATTGGAAGTAGCCGGAGAATATTACTGAGATCCAGAGTTTTTTGGGATTGGCCGGATACTATTGAAGATTTATCAAGGGGTTCTCGACGCTCGCATTGCGAATGACCCATTTGTTGAGAAAGGTTGTTCCATTTGTGTGGAACGAAAAATGCAAGAAAAGTTTCCAAGAATTAAAGAAGAGACTGATGACAGCACCAGTATTAAGTCTACCGGAGGAAGGCAAACCTTACACGCTATACACCGACGCTTCGAAAGAAGGACTGGGAGCGGTGTTGATGAAAGATTGGAAAGTAATTGCTTATGCTTCTCGGAAGCTAAGACCCCATGAAGTAAACTACCCCACTCATGATTTGGAGCTGGCAGCAATAGTGTTCGCCCTAAAGAAATGGTGACACTACTTGTATGGAGCCGAATATGAGGTGTTCACCGACCATAAGAGTCTGAAGTATATCTTCACTCAGAAGGATTTGAACTTGAGGCAACGAAGGTGGATGGAATTCTTGGAGGAATACCATTGCTCGATCAACTACCATCCCGGGAAGGCCAACGTTATGGCAGACGCTCTAAGCAAAAAAGTTGGAATGGCTAGACTGAAGGTGTAGGAGATGCAAGTAGTTCAGGATGTATTGGACAGAAGGGCGGAGGTACAAGACAAAAGAATCGTCATCAGCAATTTGAAGTTGGTGCCGGATTTGAAGCAAGAAATAGTGGAAGCTCAATGAAGCAACGCCGAGTTTCAAATTTTCAAGGATAAGGAACTTAAGCGACTGGACAGCGAATTTCATCATGATGAGGCGGGAACTCTTTATTTCAGAGACCGATTGTGTGTACCCGGAGAGCAGCAATTAAAGGACAGTATTTTGGAGGAGGCGTACAAGAGCAAGTACACCATTCATCCGGGAGAGGTCAAGATGTATCAGGATTTGAAGAGAGTGTACTGGTGGCCCGGAATGAAGCGAGATGTGGTCAAGTATGTGTCGACTTGCCTTACTTGCCAGAAAGTTAAAGCGGAGCATAGGAAGTCAACAGGGCTATTGCAGCTATTGCCAGTGCCGGAATGGAAGTGGGAGGAGGTGAATATGGATTTCGTCACCGGACTTCCCATGTCAAAGACCCAGAAGGACGCCATATGGGTGGTGGTGGATCGACTGACCAAGTCAGCCCACTTCATCCCGGTAAATGTGAGGGATTCCATGGAGAAGCTAGCTCAAACATATGTTCGAGAAGTAGTCCGACTTCATGGAGTGCCTTCGAGCATTGTGTCAGACCGAGACCCGAGGTTTACTTCTCGTTTTTGGGGTAAGTTCTAGGAGGTAATGGGATCGAATTTGAAATTCAGTACGACGGCATATCCGCAGACCGATGGGCAATCAGAAAGGGTGATCCAAATACTGGAAGATATGTTGAGAGCCTCTGTCCTAGATTTCGGGGATAAGTGGATCGAGTGTGTACCGTATGCCGAGCTATCTTAAAACAACAGCTATCAGGCCTCGATTGGGATGGCACCGTACGAGGCTTTGTATGGGCGCAAGTGTCAAGTACCGTTGTATTGGAGTTGGACGGAGGATGGTCATGTGAGCAAAACCGGAGAGGTCTGTGTCCAAGAAATGTTAGATAAAGTGAAACTGATTCAGGACAGGTTAAAGGCGGCTCAGAGCCGGCAGAAGAGCTATGCGGACAATCGGCGAAGGGATCTAGAATTTCAAGTTGGGGACCGTGTATTTTTAAAGATGACACTGAATAGGGGAATTTTAAAGCATCCGAAGGGCGTAAAATTGAATCCGAGATATTTGGGGCCGTTTTTCATTAAGGAAAGGATTGGACCGGTGGCTTACCGATTAGACCTGCCGGATGGGTTGATGGGTATCCACGATGAGTTCCATGTGTCGTAGTTGAAAAAGTATAATGCGGATCCCGGTCATATATTGAATGATGAACCGTTGGTGTTGCAACCAGACTTGAGCTTCGTGGAGAAGCCTGTGCGGATATTGGACCGCAGTGTCAAAACCTTATGAAATAAGCAGATACTGATGGTTAAGATTCAGTGGGAGCACCATGGCACGCAGGATGCCACATGGGAGTCAGAAGAATGGGTTAAGTGGAAGTATCCCGAACTGAAGTAGAGGTATGCCTGAATTTCGGGACGAAATTCTTCTAAGGAAGGGAGAATGTGAAACCCCGGTCAAAACCAACCTTAGACTAAGGGGTTTGGGATTCATATCATACTTTATTTCATAAATAAATATATTTTCATATGATTTCTATGTGCTTTAGATTTGATTTTTATTGTCTTGAAGTCTTGTTGGTGAGTATTGTGTGAGAGGGGCAAAATGGTAATTTTTGCCCGAGGTGAAAATAGGGAGATAGATTGTGGATTGAATAGAAAATAATTTTTCTAGTGGAAATAGCAATAAGAGTTGTTGTGGTTTAGGGGTTGGAGCTTTAGAATTAATTCTTGAGGTCTTTGGTTCAAAGTCCATCATAGAAGCTTTAACTTGATTAAATTTTATTTTTGCTTGGGAAGGAATGGTTTCGGCCTTAAGGGCCTAGATCAACGTGGTGATGATGTCCTAGGAGAGACATGTTAGGAGTATTCTCATTCCATTCCTTTGCCTACTTGAAATTCCCAAAGGAAATTCTTGTTCCCTTGATCTTTGGTTTTCCTTAGCTTTCAACTCCTTAGTTTGATCAAGATGTTCTAGCCTTTTTCTTTCCAAAAAATTTAGTAAAGTGCTGAGGTCATTTAGGATCAAAATGTCTTGGTAAAAGACTTCCAATGGTCTGGAAAATATGGAAGAGTTGAGGGAATTCCGAGAGAAAAAATCCCTCTAGTAAGCTTGCTGAAATTTCACTCTAGACTATCTCATCTTTCTTCATGGCATGAGCTGAAATTTTCTAGCTTGTTGTACCTTCAAATTGTCGAGCTTCTTAGCTAACATTCCCTCCCAAATGCTGCCAAAAAAATGGCCTTAAGATCAGTTTGAATCATGAATTATTTCTGCCATTTTCGGGCTGCACAAAGATTGAGCAAAACCAGTGAAAAATTCTGGGCAAATCGCTACCAGTCAAAACCGAGCTGTTTTCTTCCAGATTTTGTGTAGCACCTTAGCCATGTTTTTCCTCCATGAAGAAGGCTGGAAACCAGCCTTGAATACCCGTGAAACCCCCCTTCAAACTCACTGCAACTCGGCTGGAAGTGGCAGACGAAATTCTGCCCAGAAAATTACTATGCAGCGAAAAAACTGGGCAGTCCAGATTTCCAGCTTTGTTTCCTATTTTTCTTCCAGCCGAAACACCAGCCCTAATCTGTCAAAACCTCCCTTAAACCACCATTAACAGAGCACCATTGGTTCCCACAAGCTTCTGGACGAAAGGCAGCAATGGCAATCCGAAAATCTCTCCAACAAATCCTTATAATTTAGCTTGATTACTTTCCAAAATTCTAGCCATCTTATTTAGCAATCTTCCATGATATCTTGCTCAATTGACCAGACATCTTCTTCATCATTGTGCCCCTTAGTTTCGGCCATCATAAGCCTTATTGAACCAGCTTTAATTCCTCAGAAAAGCTACACAACCAGTCGGTCATAGGAGACTTCAAAGCTGTCCAAACAATCGAGATATTCTTAGAATATTTAGTTTCCAAATTCACTTCCTAAAAATATTCTTCAAGGATTGTAACAACTAACCTTTCCTTTTCCCTCTCAAATCAGAGATAACATCCTCCTAAACCTTACAGAATTTCGGCAGCCCTAATTCCACAGAATTTCGGCAGCTACAACATCTATTCTCTCGATTTTTCCTTCAGCCACCAAGAACACATACTACACCAAGAACACCTACTTCTTCTCTACACCTAATACCCCTCCGAACCATCTCAAACCCTCACGAAAATCTCCAGATTTAGTCTACTCATTGCTGTGAATCCATCAACACCATTATTAACATCAAACTCCTCAAAACATCTTGCTACTTCGGATCAAAAGCAGAAATTTCTGTGAAGAACAAGAACATCTTCGAGGTAAATTCACTCTATCAACTTCATCCTCTTCAAACTTGATCTCTAGTGGGAACCTATATGAATAACCATGATAATGATCTCTTCTTCTCTCTTTCTCTCCCTCTCTCTCTCTCATGGCCGAAATCACTCTTCTTTGGCCGGATGATTTCTCCTCCCATAATCTTGCTCTCGCCATCTCCCTTGGACAAGGTTAGCCATTTTGGAGTTGAGATCTACTCTAAGCTCCTTCAAAGCATTCATCAACCAAGTAAGTACCTTCAATCTATCTATTAAACTCTAGAATCATGTCTCTAGGATGATGTTGTCTCTAGGATGATGTTGTTAAAAGATGAATGGCGATGGGATTGAGTATGTGTTGTTCATGATTGAAGCATGAGTACATGTATGATTGTGAAGGAGATGGGATTTATGCATGGAAGGATTATATTGGTTGGTTGTATGTGGAATTGAGTTTGATACATGTCATAGGTAGTATGTGTGATGAAGTATGCTAGAGATTATGTCACCTTTGGTGAATAGGAGTTATATGCACGACTAGAATATTGAAGACATGATCATGTTTATGCTAGTAAAGGTTAAATCATGTCTTAATAAATTTAGATCTACGACTATATGCAAGATTTCGATGATTTAATGAATTGAAGGATTGTGTATGTTCTTGATTGAGGATGGCCATAGAAATTTGATCATGATCTAGTTGTCCCTAAAACTAATTTTCACTTTATGCATAATATACTCAATAAAATAATATTGCTAGTATTTTCGAAAAACCCTAGGAAGGGTAGATTTGGAATTATTATATATATAAAGGATATTTTAGTCAAATAAATAATAATTTTGCTAGAAAATAAAATAAATAAATATTATTTAAAATAAAGAGATCAATTAAAGCTTTATGAGAATGATTCATTATTAGTAAAATATTTACTAAATCAAAACCCTTAAGGATTTACTTAATATTTTCCAAGAAAGGCTTATTAAATTTAATCTCAACTAGTTTTAGCTATCAATTATTTTCTAACAACTAAACTATCATTAAATCACTATTTTACCTAGTACCATCTATGACTCTTGATCAAATAAACTCTAAATCTTTCCCAACAAGGTTTAAACTTTCAACTTATTAGAATTTATTTCCCAAACCATTAATTATTTTAAATAACAAATTAAACTTAGCTTATAAACCTATTTAGTTATTATTTTATCTTAAAGCTTGGGACACTGGGATCATGGTAGTAGTGAATTGAATTGATTTAAAATTGAGGAAGTGATTTGTGACTTGAAATTGATTAAGATTTGTATTTACCTATGTGGGGTTAGATCAGCTGTTCGAGACCTTGTTGTTGTGAGCAAGAATCAAGTAAGCTCCTGCATAAAACCTATCGATGTGAAAATGTTTTCCTTATGGCAAGCTAAATGTGGAGTGTATGGACACTCGTTTATTTGAAGGCAATTGGGGGTTGAATTTGTTCTTATTTCCAACACTTAAATTATTTAAAAGTTACTGAGCAGATTTTCCAAACTTAAAACTCTTTCTAAAACTGATTGTTCCCAAAACTTTGGAAACCCTCAAATTACTATTTTCATGAACAGCAATGCTTTGTTCATTTTATCCCAAGTGGGAAACGTCGTTGAGTACTCAATAAGGGTGGACTACTAGGACTAGTCTTTGAAGGGTTAGGGTAAGTCTCTCAGCAGGTGGCCACCTCTGAGGGGTGAGTCCTTCCGGGATAAGATGTCAGTCCAGTGAGTCGTGCCGGTCCGAGCTAGCAGTTTCTTTTCAGTCAAGTGACTGTGTTTTGTCGGAATGGACACTCGGTTATTGTTTGGGTATATAGAAGGAGGAGTATCTTGCCCAGTAAGACGATCACCTACTTTTGTCAGTCTGCACAAAGTGTCGGCATTCTGACCAGTTATGGGGCCCAACGTGTGGTAATCCATATCCCTTTCTTTCGAGTGATTGATTGCATTACTTATGTACGGCTAGATAAGCCAAAACGCCACTCTTTCTTTGACTAATGTTTGATGCTTGCCAATGTTTCTCTTGTAAAGGTTTCACACTTTGCATCCATGAATTGGTTTCACTATACACCCAAAGCACACACAGACTTACTGAGATTTCTGTCTCATGACATTTTTATCATGATTTCAGGATGATCCTGCTGTGGAGTTGAGTGGCTAGTAATATCTGCTTTGGAAGAGAATGTGTCTTTTGATTTTATGTATTGCTTTGGGGAGACGAGAGTGGATAATTTTATTTATGGTTTTGTTTTGGAATTTCATGGATTTACTCTTGGAGTATTTTAGGTTGTAATAAATTTTTAAGTTAAGTATTATTTTATTTCAGCAATTTTATTTGTGTGACCTAGTTATAAAGATCCCTTATCCTTTGGACGGGGTGACATCCCCGGCCCTGGCGGGCCTAGGCTTCGAGGTGTTACATGTTATCTCTTACACAATAGCTATGCATAAATTTTGCATATGATTGTGTTTTGAACATTTTATGAACCTTTTTAAGCTTTATTGAGTGATTATATTTGCATGCAAAATGCTTTGGGACATTGTTGCATAACTCAGCATTGTTAATAGAATGTCCCCAAAACATTGAGTTTCCATAACTAGCAGAAGAATTGCCGAGCCAGAACTAGTGGTTCCTAAATATGATGCCACATAATTGTTAGCACCAAATAAGGGAGGTGACTATGAGCCTGAGTAAGAGGTTGAATAAGAAACTGAAGTAACAAAAGGATCAGAATTCAATAAGATGGCTGAAATTCTACAAACCCTAGCAAAACGAAGAACCCAGAGGGGAGAGGATGAAACCTTCAAAAGGTTTTTGAAGCTCCAACCTCCTACTTTTCTAAGGGAAGTAGAGCATGATCAAAATGAAGAACAATTCATGGTGCAAATAGAGGACATTTTTTGACACGCTGTAATATATAGAGAGAAGAATGGTTAAATTTGCTACTTTTAGGCTAAGGGGACTGGCATGTGCATGGTGGTAGTGCGTCCAAAAAGACTAGGAGTTGACTGAGTAGGACTGGACCTGGAATAGTTTTGTTAAGGTTTTCAAAGTTGAGTATATACAACAATAGATAGTGAAGAAAATGGAGGACAAGTTCCAGAATCTTAAATAGGGAAGTATTTACGTGGCACAATATGCTGCTTCCTTTAACCAGTTGTAAAAGTATTGCAATGGTCTGGTCAACACTAAGAAAAATAGAACTAGGCAATTTGTCAAAGGGCTAAGGAAGAAGTTAAGGAGAGCTTTGGCACCTATCCCACCAACCACATATTTAACAGTTGTGGACGTAGCTACCGAACTGAAAATAAAGATAAGAATAGGATGGCTCACCAAACTTTCCAACCATCAAGGCAAGCACTAAGATAATTTCTAAGGTATTAGACTAATAAGTGACATGCTAAACAGCAGTGGCAAAATAAGCACGACAACAACCGACCTAATTCAAAACATGCCAAATAGTTAATTTTGCGGTAAGAGAGGTTATAAAAAGAAGGACTGTTGCTCTAAAAGAGCTGTGAGGAATGGCTACAACTGCATAGACCGGACACATCTGGGGAACAGTTGTCCCAAACCGCTGAGGATTGGACAGGGAATCACTACACAACTACTGGAGCCAGAAAAGTAAACAATTCCTCTAGAGCTTCATGGAGCGAAAGTAAAAAACCTCAGGTGAAGACAAAGGTCCTTACCTTCAATGGAGAAGTGGTTGGAACATATGCGATGGTAGTTGAAGGTATCTTTAATATATGATTCCATTCTGTTAATACTTTAATAAACCCCAAATCCAAGCATTCCTACATAAACAAGACTTGTGCATATCATATGAGTTAGAATGGAATTGAGCTAAGTTATATTTGTTAGTGTTGTGCCCTAGGGGCAATCACTTGTACATTGTATATGACATATTTTATTTTAATAAAAGGCATTATTTATCTTACAGTTTCTTTTGTTTACTTTAAGTAATATAACTGTTTGATAAAGTCCCTAGTACAACACTGTGTTAACGAAATTATGATAGAGATCATAATATGAGATTTCTACTACACTGGATGGTGTTAGTACTTCAATAGTCCCTAGTCATAGTATTAATGAGTTAGGACATCATTAATGCGTTAAGACTAGTATGTGTTAGACTTCTTGATTTGATTAGGCGGTGTTTCTCATAACCGTGAGTATTGAGATACTCAAAGTTAGCACATGGATGCTTGTTAGTGGAACAAGTTCATTGGATGACCTAGCTTTGAGATAATCACATGGATAACTATTTAGTGCCAGTGATATAATCTCAATATAGCAAACGTGCAAGTATCCTTAGACTTGAGATCTCCAAGGTACTTTGTTTGCTGAGCTTTGTACTTTGATTCAAATCTCCGGAGCTCGATCAAGGGCCACCTATGAGATGGATATTGGATACATGGTAAGGTAAACGAAAGTAGTTGAGAGGGTTAATAAAGGATTCACCACTCCTAATAGTATGGGCAAATATCTCATGGCCACTTGTAGAAATTACTACTCGAAAGTCCTTGGCCAAAGCAATTATGTATTGAAAATAGTTCCAATTGATACACATCTAGAGTAGTGGATTCCTGGTACAAGTACTATTGTATTCGGGCTAGAATTAATTCTATAGGGAGTTGGCACTAATTCCGTACTCCAAACCGAATGAGATATTGTATGGAGAAATGAGTTGATTGCACTAAAGTTTGTTATTGAAGGGTTCATGACAAGCCACTTGACTTCCTGGACTCTTGGGTTGTCGTGATGTGTTGCTAGATACCGCTCATGATCTGGGAATATGGGTTTATTAATTGATGAAATAATAAACCAATCCTGATTAGAATTAATAGGATTAATTCTAATTAATTATGGAATATTAGTCTCAAATATGTTTGGATTAATTCATATTCTCTACCAATTGACTGGGAAACCTAATAGGTCACACACAATAGAGGATTATATACTCAAGATGTTATTTGATAACAATGTGGGGTTAATTGAGATAAAGAAAAGTTGTTGTGGACAAATTATACTTAGTTATAATTTGTGGTACAAGTTGTAATTGTGAGAACTTGATGTTTCCAACTACAATTAGGGAATTCTAATAGGATTAGAATTCTCAGTTTTGGGAAGGGAATTTCGTGTGATATATAGTAGCTAATAACACACGAAAAACCCTAGCCAATTGTTGAAACACAACACATGATTCTCTCTTCCTTTGATTTCTCTTTCTCTCGTTTTTCTTCTTGAGTGAAAAACCCTAGCCGCCATTAATTTTTGCTAGCACAGAAATTTTGGTGCTTAAGTATTCCTCTGTGTGGATTACTGTTAGAGATAATCACACACTGTGATTATAGAGGTTTGATGTTCAACTCACGTGGATGTTGATCACGAGGATTGCTGAATCGCGCCTCAACTAGAAGAAGAAAATTTTGTTCTTCGTACGATCACCCAAAGGTAAAAGCTGCTGCCTTTATTCTCATTATGTCATGTTTTCCACACATAGAAGAGTCCTGGGATGGTATCTCAATTTATTTTCCGCTGCGCCGTATAGGATACGAGCCTGAGATACCCAGCAGTGGTATCAGAGCCATGTTATGTGTGGTCTACGGACATTGCTTTGGCATGAAAAACTGTTTTCGTGTTTGTCTTTGTTTGCTGTGAAAATCGTTTTCACTCGAGTCGAAATCGTTTCGATCTTTATGAGTTAGGTCTGTATCACAATATGATTGTGTTAAAGTCACAGAGTATTTCGAAAAGATGCTTTCTTTGGTGCTGAAAAATTTCTATAGAAAAACGTTTTCATGCCCCATGGATGTTGCCCTCCGTTTCATCTTAATTTTTCGTTATGATTTTGTTTAAACTAACAAATTGGTTGTTGTTTATAGCTTCAAAATAGAAAATACAGTTGAGAATTTTTCTCACTGAAAATTTGCAGAAGAAGAAAGCACCAGAAATTATTTCTGGAATTTTTTGAAAATTGCCGCCATTGTTGCAGAACACAGGCAGCGCCGGCTCTAGCCTTCAAGCTGGCGCCGGTTCCATTCTGTTCGTGATGTCCGAAAATCGTTTTGGAAGAGAAAATTTTTTGGAAACCAGAACAGAGCCGGCGCCGGCACCGGCTTCCGAACCGGTGCCGATTCTGCTCTGTTTGTGACTTCCAAGTATTTAAAAAAAAAAAATTGGGAACAGATCTATGGAAGGGAAAAATATCATTTGATGAGAATGGGACCCAAAAACTATTTTCTCAAAATTAGTTTTGAGACAAACATTTTTGTTTTTCAAAATGATGATTTTGAAAATCTAAAATAAGTATATCTTTCTAAAATGGTTATTTTAGAATTTGTTTTGTCTTTCCAAAATAGTGATTTTGGAAACATAAAAGTATATGTTTATTTTGTTTAAGCATAGTCAACGGCATGGTGGATGGTTATGGACTAAAACCAATTATATCTACTCATGCATTTTACAGCTTTAGTTTTTATGAAATAGGGCCTGCGTGTCCTGCCTTCTCTAGAATTCTTGTGTAATTCTCTTCTCATCTAACTCCCTTCGAATGTAACTCGAGGTTTTCTCTCTTTAAGAAATTATGTAATTAGCTTACATAGGTTAGATATGAGTAGAATTATTTTATTCTGGAGATGGCAACCAAAATAAGGCGAGGAGGCAAGCATTATAGGGTTAACTATATTAATTTCTTTTATGGCTCAAAGAAATTAATTTAGAGTAAAGTCCATAACCATACCACGTAATCACTTTATTACCATGATTATCAACTATGTGATTTATTGATTTTTATGCATGTCATTCAACGAAATCACTTAAAGGAACAAATCCCTCAATTAATATTAAACCTAATTCCTTCCGTCAATATAGTAAGAACGAGAGTCCTTTTTCGAGACCAGGTTGTTGGGCAAACCCAAGCCTACTTAACATTGGGCATGTTCAAGCTATGAAATTAAATTCCTGATTACTGGGTCGGGTTTAACTAAATTCTTTGTTCTGGTTGGGCAAGCTCAAGCATAATGAAATTTAGAGGAAAAGTTGGGGTAGCCCAAAAGGCTTTAAGATTAAAAGCTGTTAATCACCCAAAGATCCGATAGTTACATACGATGTAATTGGTATTGGATACCTACTAATAAACTCAAGGGTGGCTTGTTGGGCAAACCCAAGGTTATTCTTGAGGAATTTGGATACTGGTCCACTAAGAAAGCTTCCAACAGGCTTTCCCGAATCAGTAGTGGGGGCTATTGGTTTGAGTAAAATAGTGGAGTAAAAATGCGTTTAATTAAAGTCCTAATTATTTGCATATCATGTGCATATACAAGTAGCTAATGCTCTCTATCTTTACATTTAGGTCACTTGCATCATGTCAACGAACTTGAACTTACGTAGCATTTTGGAAACCAATAAGTTAACCGAATCAAACTATCTCGACTGGTATAGAAATTTGAGAATCGTTCTCAAATTGGAAAAGTTGCTCTACGTGCTAGATGCTCCTATTCCACCACCACTAGCCCAAGGTGCTCATGCTGATGAGCATGCTATCCACAAGAAGCACAAGGAGGATAGCAATACAGCATCATGTATTATGCTGGCATCCATGACTCCTGCGTTACAAAAACAGCACGAGCATATGGATGCTCAATTGATCATTTTACATCTTCGAGAGCTGTTTGATGCCCAAGCCAGAACTGAGAGATATGAGATCTCGAAGCAACTATTTCATTGTAAAATGGCAGAGGGTTCTTCTGTGGCCACTCATGGGCTGAAGATGCTGGGCTTGATAGAGAAGCTTGGATCTCTCGGGTTTGCAATGGATCATGACTTAAGTGTTAACTTAATTCTATAATCTTTGCCTAATAGTTTCTCACAATTTGTGATTAACTATCAGATGAACAAGATTGAGTCCACCATTCTTGAATTGATCAATCTTCTCAAAACTGTAGAGTCCTCTATAAAGAAGGATTCCAATGTGGTTTTAATAGTAGAATCTTTCTCTTCTAAGAAGAAAGTTCAAAAGAAGAAGAAGAAGGCTGCCAGAGGTGGTGTGAATAAGAAGGACACAGCTTCCAAGGGCCCATGCCATCATTGTGGGAAGATGGGCCACTGGAGGCACAACTGCAAAGCCTACTTGGAGACCATCGAGAACAAGAAGCAGAAGGAGAAGTTTACAAGCACTTCTACTTTTTCTCTAGGTATGTTTATGATTGAGATAAATATTGCCTTTAGAAATGAGACATAGGTATTACATACTGGATGTGGATCTCATTTGTGCAATAACTTTCAGGGACTAAAGAACAGTAGAAGGCTAGAGAAAGGCAACGTGGACCTACGTACTGCAAATGGGGTAAAGGTTGCTGCACTTGCTGTGGGGACATACGAGCTGAACTTGCCATCGGGATTGATTCTAGAACTAGAAAACTGTTATTATGTACCAGTTTTAATGAAAAACATTATCTCAGTTGCGTGTTTAGACTTATGTGGATTTCATTTAATATTTAAGAATAAATGTTGTTCTTTCTCATTGAATGATATTCATTATGGTTCAACAACTTTGGATAATGGTTTATATGTTCTAGACTTGGATAATCTAATTCTCAATATAAACAATAAGAAACCTAAAATAGATAACTTAACACCTCTTACTTATGGCATTGTTGTTTGGGCCATGTAAATGAAAATCGTGTTTCTAAGTTACACAAGCTTAGTGACTTAGGGTCATTTGATTATGAATCATATAGCACATGTAAGTCTTGTTTACTAGGTAAAATGACTAGAATTCCATTCTAGGAAAAGAAGAACGGGCCAAGGAGTTATTAGAACTCATACATTCTGATGTATGTGGCTCAGTGTCAATATAAGCAAGAGGAGGTTATAACTATTTCATAACATTTATCGATGATTTCTCACGATATGGGTATTTTTATTTAATGAAATACAAATCTGAGGCCTTTGAAAGGTTCAAAGATTTCGAGAATGAAATAGAGAAACAACTTGGCAAAAGTATTAAGACTATAAGATCTGATCGAGGAGGAGAATACTTGAGTCAAGAGTTTCTGAGTTATCTTAGAGATAATAGAATATTATCTCAATGGACTTCTCCACATACACCTCAACATAACGGTGTATCTAAGAGAAGGAATTGAACCCTTCTAGACATGGTATGGACCATGATAGCTTCTGCAGACCTACCAAAATCGTTTTGGGGGTATGAACTAGAGACTTTTGTTTATATACTAAACAGAGTTCTGACAAAATCAGTTGATAATACCCCATTTGAGATGTTCTTTGTTAAGAGACCAAAGTTATCTCACTTGTGAGTATGGGGTTGTCCTGTCTTTGTTAAAAGGCCACAGTCAGACAAACTTGATAGTAAGTCTGAAAAGTGTTTGTTTGTGGAATATCCGAAAGAATCTTTCGGATATTATTTCTATCTACCCTCCGAAAATAAATTATTTGTTTCGAAGCATGCGGTCTTCTTAGAGAAGGAGCACATGCTCAAGCGGGACAGTGGGAGTAAGATTGAACTTAGTGAAGTTCATGAAGATCAAACAAATAAGGATCAACTGTCTAACCCCACATCTATTGAGAGAATAGACAAACCTTCTAATACACAAGAACCTCATAGATCTAGTAGGATATGCATGGCACTTAAGAGATATCGATTTCTCATTAGTGACCACAATGACGTATTGCTCATAGATGAAGATGAGTCTACTACCTATAAGGATGTTCTGAATAGTTCAGAATCTGACAAATGGCTTAAGGCCATGAAGTCAGAGATGGATTCCATGTACGACAACCAAGTATAGACTTTGGTTGATCCACCCAAAGGAATTAAACCTATTGGGTGCAAGTAGGTTTTCAAGAAGAAAATGGACATGGAAGGTAACTTAGTTACCTATAAAGCACGACTAGTGGCGAAGGGTTATCATCAACAACATGGTATTGACTATGATGAAACCTTCTCACCAGTAGCCATGTTGAAATCCATCAGGATACTCCTAACCGTTGCTGCTCATTATGATTATGAGATTTGGCAAATAGATGTAAAAATAGCTTTCTTAAATGGAAATCGGACTGAGGAAGTGTAAATGACACAACTTGAGGGTTTCACATCTATTCATGGCACAAAAGGTCTGTAAGCTGCAAAGGTCTATTTATGGACTTAAGCAAGCTTGTAGGAGTTGGAATATCCGTTTTGATGAAATAATCAAAGAGTTTGGTTTCATTCAAAATATAGATGAGCCATGTGTATACAAGAAGGTTAGTGGGAGTGTAATCATTTTCTTACTGCTTTATGTAGATGACATATTCTAATAGGAAACGATATACTTGTCTTGCAAACGGTTAAAGTTTGGTTATCCAAACAATTCTCCATGAAAGACCTTGGTGAAGCAATCTATATTCTTGGAATAAGGATCTATAGAGATAGATCCAAAAGGTTGCTTACCCTTTCACAGTCTACATACATAGAGAAAGTGCTAAAGAGGTTTAGCATAGATCAATCCAAAAAGGGATTCTTGCCCATGTCACATGGTGTAAGCCTTTCAAAGTCGATGTCTCCTAAGACACAAGTTGAAAGGGATCACATGAGTAAGATTCCATATGCCTCGGCAGTTGGATCTATCATGTATGCTATGATATGTACTAGGCCCAATGTATCTTGTGCTCTCAGTTTGATGAGCAAATACCAATTCGACCCTGGTGAGGGTCATTGGGCGGCTGTAAAAAACATCCTTAAGTACTTACGAAGGACTAAGGACATGTTCTTAGTATATGGAGAATCTGATTTGAAAATAAACGGGTATACTGATGCAAGTTTTTAATCTGATAAAGATAATTTCAAATCACAATCCAGCTACGTGTTTACGTTGAAGGGGCAATAAGTTAGAAAAGTTCCAAACAAGAGACTATTGCCGACTCTACAACAGAAGCTGAATACATAGCTGCTTCTGAAGCAGCTAAGGAGGCTGTTTGCATAATACCCCACCCAAAACCACCTTTGACTATGGGGAAAAGTCATGCATTGCATAGCATTTTGCATTTTATCTGGTAGCTTAGAATTATTTTATTTGCATGGATGCATGAGAATTTTTCCGTTGCTCTTGCATTTGAATTAATTGATGTGTTGTTAAAGATTTGGATAAGGGAGGTTTGGTCGAAGATTTGGAAGGATGAGTATTAGGGGGATGGCGAGAACTGACTGTAGAAAAATTAGTATTTGAGTTGTTTTGGAATAGCGGGGAGATTGGTGATTTCCTTTGGTGACCCGAGTTCGAATCCTACTTTTTGTGAAGTTAGTTCCTCTTCTTGAAAATTCATTTCCTTACAACTTTCATGTCTTGGCCGAAAAAGATCTAGCAAATCTAGAGAAATTTTAGCGTCATTATTCCAAGGAAATAAGTCTCTATATTTATTCTCTAAATTTAAGGACTTAGATGTGAATAAAGTTCACTTTTAATTTTCAGCTTTTGTTCCTTAGGATTTTTGAAAAAGGAAAATAAAATAAAAAACCCTAGCTAATAAATAAAATTCCAGCTTGATTTTAGCTTAATGGATGTTACTATGGATAGTTGGAATTAAAGAGTCATTTTTCCAGTAGGAAACCTTGTTGATTTTAACCCTAGAATGTTAGCTAAAAATCTGGAAAAATTTCCAGCAAGTGCCGCCACTTCTTGGAGGAACTTTAGCTCAACTCAAACTCTTCCAAAGCTAGGAAATCTTATCCTAAATCCCTTAGCAAATCAAACTTTTATTTCAATCCTAATTCAACTAGGATTTTCTTCCTTATCCTAGCAGAATTTTGGCAGCTTTGTGTCAACACAAGCTGTCTGAAATTCCAACACTCCTTAAGCGCAATCCAACTCTCTAAACCCTAGCTCAAAGCACCTAAACACTCCTCATCAATTCAGATTACCCTTAGCTGCACAAAACCAGAATTTTATTCTCACAAAACCACAGAAATTCGTCTAGCTTATGCACAGGATTTTCGGCAGCTTTGTACAGAAAATTTCGGCCAGCCTTGTACTCCTATTCCAACCGAAATTCTACACACACAACCCACCGAAAATCCCCAGCTGATCAAGCTATTTTTCAGTGCCCAAAACCCTCATTGTTTCTCTGGAAATTTTGGTAGAACTACAGCAGCCAAAATAGTCCAAAACTCATCACACTTGCACAGAATTTTCGCACAGCACTTGCACCGAATTTTAGTCTCCAAAGCCTTCTCAAACTCTTCCTTGTTTGGCCCAAAAAACTTGAACACATTCAACCCTTCTCTTGAGCATTACTTCGGCCAGCACAAGGGAGCAAATTGCAGATTATTTTCTCCCCTTAAACTCAACTAAATTCGGCAGCAAGGAGAGACATCACAAGCTGCAATTTTCTGCCTTGCTGTCCAAGAAACCTAAATCCATTAGGAGTCTTTCTAAACACCATCATCTAACCCTAAACCAATCTTCTCTAAACCTAGATCACAGTAGCCGACATTCCTGTTAGTGTTGTGCCCTAGAGGCAATCACTTGTACCATGTATATTGCATATTAAATTAATAAGATGCATTCTTTATCTTTCAGTTTGATTGTTATATCTAAATATGTGTATAAGCTGTTAGATAAAGTCCCTAGTACAACACAGTGTTAAGGAAATCATGATGTGAGATTCCTACTACACTATGCAGTGTTTGTACATAAATAATCCCCAGTCATAGTATTAATAAGATGGGACATTATTAATACGCTAAGACTGGCACATGTTATATCTCTTGATTGGATCAAGCGGTGGTTCTCATATCCATGGGTATTGGGATACTCATGATTAACGTGTGGATGCTTGTTTTGAAACAAGTTCATTGAATGACCTAGCTACGAGATAATCACTTCGATAACTATTTAGTGCCAGTGATAGAATCTCATTATAGCAAGTGTGCAAGTATCCTTAGACTTGAGATCTCCAAGGTACTTTGTTTATCGAGCGTTGTACTTTGATTCCAATCCTTGGAGTCTTATCTAAAACCGCCTATGGGATGGATATTGGGTACAACGTAAGGTAAACGAAAGTAGTTGAGAGGGCCAATAAAGGATTCACCACTCCTAATAGTAGGAGAGTATATCTCAAGGCCACTTGTAGAAATCATTACTCATGAAGTCCTTGGCCAAGGCGACTATGTGATGGAAATGGTTCCAATTGATACACATATCGAGTAATGGATTTCTTGAACAAGTACTAAAATATTCGGGCCAGAATTAATAATATTCTGGAGGGAATTGGCACTAATTCCATGCTCTAGACCGAATGAGATATTGTATGTTGAATGGAGTTTATTGCACTGATAATTTGCTATTGAAAGGTTCATGTCAAGCCACTTGACTTTTTGGACTTTTGGGTGGTCAAGAGTCATTGCTGGATGTCGCTCTTGATATGCTAAATATGAATTTATTAATTAGAGAATTAATAAATTTAATCCTTTATTTTATTAAGGATTATTAATTCTAATATTGTTAGAATTAATTCATATTATGCTACCAATAAGACCAGGAAACCTAATGGGTCACACACAATAAAGGTTTGAATACTCAAATATATTATTCGATAATATTGTGGGGTTAATTAAGAGAAGGGAATATATTTATAGGTGAATTATAAGTTTGTTATAATTTATGGGACTTAATTGTAATTAAGTAAACTTCAAGGACCAATTTGTTGACAATTGGACGTTGAATGACTAAGTTGCAATTTATGGTAATTATAAATCTATAAATATAAGGAAACGGTTTCCTTAGGGTTTGAGACAGACTATTCACGCAATAACAGAGAAACCGTTTCTCTGCCTCTCTCTTGATCAAACCCTAGCCGTCTCTCTTCTTGATCAAAACCCTAGCCTCCCGAATTCTACTAGCATAGAATTGTGAGATTGTGAGCATTCAACCTTGTGTGGATTATCATTAGAGGGAGTTCTTTCTTGGACTTCAGTTGAGCTACAGTGAACGGTTTTGGATAATCTGGATGGTGCCTGCGTTCTTGTTTCTGAAATTTTTGAATTCCGGCTTCACGAGGTAATAGACGCAATCTTCTCATTTTCCCCGTTTCTATTGCAAACCCGTGATCCATGGCTTGGATTTCTTGTTGTTTTCCACTGCGCTTAATATGATTATGCATGATAGAAATCCTGCAGTGGTATCAGAGCCAACGGGTTTGTGTTTTAATTGGATGTTTTGTTGCTTTGAATTGTTCAAGCATATAAATTGCATGATTACAGCATGTTAATTGTATGATCATGTCTGCTAGTTTGTATGTAATCGTCTAGGTTTTGTTTTGAATAATCTGCGTTGCAGAAATCGTTTCTGCGTTGTGGGTTTTATGCTTTTGAAAATATTGCAGAATGGTTCTGCGTCTGTGTTCAGGTTTTGGCTTCAGTTGATGTTCATCCTGTAATTAAGCCTTCTGTTTAACAATTTAGATTGTTAAATTGACTGTGAGAATGATCACAATGGTTTGTTAATAAAGATTAACAAAGGTCAACGTCAAAAACTGGTTTTGATTGATCTTGGAACGGCCCCGAACTGAACAAAAAAAAATTCCAGAAAATCCAAGCCGCACGAGGTGGTTACTATTCGGTTTAAAAAAAAAAAAAGGTTCTGGAATAGAATTTTGAAAGGGAAAATCTCATTTGATGAGAGGTGGTAAAATAAAAATTTTTCCACGGGGGCGCTGCCCCCCTGACCCCCGCCACGGGGATCACCGTTATCGTTCTGTGACGGGACCCAGAAGCATTTTCTCAAATTTAGTTTTGAGACAATCAATTTTATTTTTCAAAATAGTGATTTTGAAAATTTAAAATTAATGTATTTTTCTTAAATGTTGATTTTAGAATTTGTTTTATTTTCCCAAAATACTGATTTTGGAATAATAAAAGTATATGTTTATTTTGTTTAAGCATAGTTAATGGCATGGTGGATGGTTATGGACTAAAACAAATTATATCTGTTCATACATTTTTTACCGCTTTGTTTTAATGAAATAGGGCCTAGATGTCCTGACTTCTCTCAAATTCTAATGTAATTCTCTTCTCATCTAACTCCCCTCGAATGTAACTCGAGGTTTCTCCTTTTAGGAAATTATGTAATTAGATTATATAGGTTAGATTGAGGTAGAATTTTATTTTCAAGATTTTGGAAGATAGCATTCAAAATAAGGCGAGATGGTAAGACCCTCTACCTGTATCATGCATGAACACATAGGGTTGAGCATATTAATTTCCTTGGTGGCTCGAGGAAATTAATTTAGAAAATCCATAACCATGCCACGTAATTGTTTATTACCATGTTTATCAATTTATGCTGCTTATTGATAAATTGTATGCATGCCTAACAATGAGACCACTAAAAGGAATAAATCCCTCAAATAATATTAAATCTAATGACTTCCATTAATATAGTGAGAACGAGAGCTCTTTTTCGAGACCAGGTTGTTGGGCAAACCCAAGCCTACTTGACATCGAGTATGTTCAAGCTATAGAATTTAAATTCATGTTAATGGGTTAGATTTAACTAATTTTTTTATCCCGGTTGGGCTAACCCATGCATAAAGAAAATTAGAGGCAAAGTTGGGCTAGTATTTGATACTTTAATGATTAAAAGATGTTAATCACCCAATGATTCAGTAGTTACTTTTTGATGTAATTGGTATTGGATACCTACCACTGAACTTAAGAGTGGCTTGTTGGGCTAACCCAAGGTTATTCTTAAGGAATTTGGATACTGATCCACTAAGAAAGTTTCCAACGGGCTTTCTCGAGTCAATAGTGAGGGCTATTGGTTTGAGTAAAATAGTGGAATAATTATGCGCTTAATTAAAGACCTAATTAATTGCATTGCATTTGCATATACATGTTCTAATAATTCTATCTTTACATCTAGGTCATTTGCATCATGTCGACAAACCTAAACTTGCGTACCATCTTGGAAACAAACAAGCTCACTGAATCAAACTATTTGGACTGGTATAGAAACTTGAGAATCGTTCTCAAGTCGGAAAAGTTGCTCTACATGCTAGAAGCTCCTATTCCGCCACCTCTAGCTCAAGATGCTCCTGCTGAAGAGCATGCTGTCCACAAGAAGCACAAAAAAGATAGCGACACAACATCTTGTATCATGCTGGTGTCAATGTCTCCTGAGCTGCAAAAACAGCATGAGCATATGGATGCTCAATCAATGATCCTCCATCTTAGAGAGCTGTTTGATAAACAAGCTAGAACAGAGAGATATGAGATCTCTACACAACTGTTCCGTGCTAAGATGGTTGAGGGTGCTTCAGTGGCCACTCATGGGCTGCAGATGTTGGGCTACATTAAAAAACTTGGGTCTCTTGGGTTCGTAATGGATCATGACTTAAGTATTAACTTAATTTTACAATCATTACCAAGTAGTTTTTCGCAGTTTGTGATCAACTACCACATGAATAATGTTGAGACCACAATACCTGAGCTAATCAATCTGCTTAAGACTGCTGAGTCCTCTATGAAAAAGGATGATAAGGCAATCTTGTTACTAGGTTCTTCATCTTCTAAGAAAAAGGTTTCTAAGAAGAAGAAGAAGAGCACTCCTACTAAGCCCAAAGGAGATGTCAAGAAGAAGGAGGCTACCCCTAAAGGCCCATGTCATCATTGTGGCAAAATGGGCCATTGGAGGCGTAACTGCAAGGCCTACTTGGAGACTGTGAAGGAAAGGAAGGAGAATGAGAAGCTTGCAAGCACTTCTACTTCTAATCCTGGTATGTTTATGATTGAGATTAATACTGCCTTTAATAATAAGATATGGGTATTGGATACCGGTTGTGGATCTCATTTATGCAATAATTTGCAGGGACTAAAGGATAGTAGAAGGTTAGAGAAAGGTGACGTGGACCTACGAGCTGCAAATGGAGCAAAAGTTGCTGCTCTAGCTATGGAGACTTATCATCTCAATCTACCTTCTGGATTAGTTTTAGAACTACAAAACTGTTATTTTGTACCAGTTTTGTTGAAAAGTATTATCTCAGTTGCTTGTTTAGACTTATTCGGATTTCATTTAAGTTTTAAGAATAAATGTTGTTCTTTCTCATTAAATGATATTCATTATGGTTTTGCAACTTTGATCAATGGTTTATATGTTCTGGACATGTATAATCCAATTCTCAATATAAGTAAAAAGAAACATAAAAAGGATAACTTAATCTCATCTTACTTATGGCATTGTCGTTTAGGCCATGTAAATGAAAAATGTGTGTCTAAGTTATACAAATTGGGTGACTTAGGGTCATTTGATTACGAATCATATGACACATGAGAATCTTGTTTACTTGGAAAAATGGCTAACACTTCTTTTTCAAGAAAAAGGAGAAAGGGCAAAAGAGTTATTAGAACTCGTATATTTAGATGTATGTGGCCCAATGTCAATACAGGCAAGAGGAGGTTATCAATACTTCATTACCTTTATTGATGATTATTCTCGATATGGGTATTTGTATTTGATGAAATACAAATCTGAAGCCTTTGACCGTTTCAAAGACTTCAAGAATGAAGTAGAGAAACAACTTGGCAAAAGTATTAAAGCTTTTAGATCCGATCGAGGAGGTGAATACTTAAGTTAAGAGTTTCTAAGTTATCTAAGAGATAACGGAATATTATCTCAATGGACTCCACCATATACACCTCAACATAACGGTGTATCTGAGAGAAGGAATCGAACCCTTCTAGACATGGTAAGGACTATGATGGCTTTTGCAGACCTACCAAAATCATTTTGGGGGTACGCACTGGAGACTGCTGTTTACATTTTAAACAGAGTTCCATCAAAAATGGTTGATACCACTCCTTATGAGTTATTCTTTGGTAAGAGACCAAAGTTATCTCATTTAAGGATTTGGGGTTGCCCTACTTTTGTTAAAAATGTAATGTCAGACAATCTTGAAAGTAAGTCTGACAAATGTTTGTTTGTTGGATATCCAAAAGAATCGTTTGGATATTACTTCTATCTTCCTTCTGAAAATAAAGTTTTTATTTCAAAACATGCTGTCTTCTTAGAGAAGGAGCACATGTTCAAAGAAGATAGTGGGAGCAAGCTTCAACTTAGTGAAGTTCAAGAAGAGCAAATAAATATTAATCAACCTTCTGAACCTGTATCTATTCAAATAGATGAACCTTCTAACACACAAGAGCTTCGTAGGTCAAGTAGGATACGAGTGGCACCTGAGAGATATGGATTTCTCATAAGTGACCATAATGACGTATTGCTCATAGATGACGATGAGCCTACTACTTACGAGGATGTTCTGAATAGTTCAGAATCTGATAAATGGCTTGAAGCTATGAAGTCAGAGATGGATTCCATGTATGAAAACCAAGTATGGACTTTGGTTGATCCACCTGAAGGAATCAAGCCTATAGGGTGTAAATGGGTTTTCAAAAAGAAAACTGACATGGATGGCAATGTGGTTACCTATAAGGCTCGCTTGGTAGCAAAAGGTTATCGTCAACGACAAGGTATTGACTATGACGAAAATTTTTCACCAGTTGCGATGTTGAAATCCATAAGAATACTCCTAGCCATTTCCGCTCATTACGATTATGAGGTCTGGCAAATGGATGTGAAAACAGCTTTCCTTAATGGAAACCTGATTGAGGAAGTGTATATGACACAGCCAGAATGTTTCATATCCGAAGATAGCACAAAGGTGTGCAAGTTGCAAAGGTCCATTTATGGACTTAAGCAAGCATCTAGGAGTTGGAATATCCGTTTTGATGAGACAATTAAAGAATTTGGTTTCATTCAAAACATGGATGAACCTTGTGTGTACAAGAAGGCTAGTTGGAGTAAAGTTGTTTTCCTATTGTTTTATGTAGATGACATATTGCTTATAGGAAATGATGTTTCCACTCTGCATGAAAGACCTTGGAGAAGCAACCTATATTCTGGGAATAAATATCTATAGAGATAGATCTAGAAGGTTGCTAGGTCTTTCACAGTCTACATATATAGACAAAGTGCTGAAAAGGTTCAACATGGATCAATTCAAAAGAGGATTCTTACCTATGACACATGGTGTAAGCCTTTCAAAGTCAATGTCTCCAAAGACACAAGTTGAAAGGGATCACATGAGTAGAATTCCATATGCTTCGGCAATTGGGTCTATCATGTATGTTATGATATGTACTAGGCCCGATGTATCGTGTGCTCTTAGTTTGACGAGCAGATACCAATCTGATCTTGGAGAGGGTCACTGGGCGGCTGTAAAGAATATCCTTAAGTACTTACGAAGGACTAAGGATGCATTCTTGATATATAGAGATGGTGATTTACAAATAAGAGGGTATATCGATGCCGACTTTCGATCAGATAAGGACGACTTCAAATCACAATCCGGCTGCGTATTTACATTAGGTGGTGGGGCGATTAGTTGGAAGAGCTCCAAACAAGAGACTACTGCCGATTCGACTTCGAAGCAAAGTACATAGCAGCTTCTGAAGCAGCTAAAGAAGCAGTATGCATCAAGAAGTTCATCGCTGAACTTGGAGTGGTGCCCAGCATTGTTGATTCAATACCTTTGTATTGTGACAACAATGGAGCCATTGCACAGGCAAAGGAACCACAATCTCATCAACGATCCAAGCATGTACTTAGACGCTATCATCTGATTAGAGAAATCATAGATAGAGGAGATGTAAAGATAGAGAGAATTCCCACGGATCAGAACATAGCTGATCCACTCACTAAAGCGCTTTCCCAGAAGAAACGTGATAAATATGTTGAGTCATTTGGTATTCGATACATGAATGATTGGCTTTAGTGCAAGTGGGAGTTTGTTAGTGTTGTGCCCTAGAAGCAATCACTTGTACCATGTATATTGCATATTAAATTAATAAGATGCATTCTTTATCTTTCAGTTTGATTGTTATATCTAAATATGTGTATAAGCTGTTAGATAAAGTCCCTAGTACAACACAGTGTTAAGGAAATCATGATGTGAGATTCCTACTACACTATGCAGTGTTTGTACTTAAATAATCCCCAGTCATAGTATTAATAAGATGGGACATTATTAATACGCTAAGACTGACACATGTTATATCTCTTGATTGGATCAAGCGGTGGTTCTCATATCCGTGGGTATTGGAATACTCAGGATTAACGTTTGGATGCTTGTTTTGAAACAAGTTCATTGGATGACCTAGCTACGAGATAATCACTTGGATAACTATTTAGTGCCAGTGATAGAATCTCATTATAGCAAGTGTGCAAGTATCCTTAGACTTGAGATCTCCAAGGTACTTTGTTTATCGAGCGTTGTACTTTGATTCTAATCCTTGGAGTCTTATCTAGGACTGACTATGGGATGGATATTGGGTACAACGTAAAGTAAACGAAAGTAGTTGAGAGGGCCAATAAAGGATTCACCACTCCTAATAGTAGGAGAGTATATCTCAAGGCCACTTGTAGAAATCATTACTCATGAAGTCCTTGGCCAAGGCGACTATGTGATGAAAATGGTTCCAATTGATACACATATCGAGTAATGGATTTCTTGAACAAGTACTAAAATATTCGGGCCAGAATTAATAATATTCTGGAGGGAGTTGGCACTAATTCCATGCTCTAGACCGAATGAGATATTGTATGTTGAAAGGAGTTTATTGCACTGATAATTTGCTATTGAAAGGTTCATGTCAAGCCACTTGACTTTTTGGACTTTTGGGTGGTCAAGAGTCATTGCTAGATGTCGCTCTTGATATGCTAAATATGAATTTATTAATTAGAGAATTAATAAATTTAATCCTTTATTTTATTAAGGATTATTAATTCTAATATTGTTAGAATTAATTCATATTATGCTACCAATAAGACCAGGAAACCTAATGGGTCACACACAATAAAGGTTTGAATGCTCAAATATATTATTCGATAATATTGTGGGGTTAATTAAGAGAAGGGAATATATTTATAGGTGAATTATAAGTTTGTTATAATTCATGGGACTTAATTGTAATTAAGTAAACTTCAAGGACCAATTTGTTGATAATTGGACGTTGAATGACTAAGTTGCAATTTATGGTAATTATAAATCTATAAATATAAGGAAACAGTTTCCTTAGGGTTTGAGACAGACTATTCACGCAATAACAGAGAAACCGTTTCTCTGCCTCTCTCTTGATCAAACCCTAGCCGTCTCTCTTCTTGATCAAAACCCTAGACTCCCGAATTCTACTAGCATAGAATTGTGAGATTGTGAGCATTCAACCTTGTGTGGATTATCATTAGAGGGAGTTCTTTCTTGGACTTCAGGTGAGCTACAGTGAACGGTTTTTGATAATCTGGATCGCGCCTGCGTTCTTGTTTCTGAAATTTTCGAATTCCGGCTTCACGAGGTAATAGACGCAATCTTCTCATTTTCCCCGTTTCTATTGCAAACCCGTGATCCATGGCTTGGATTTCTTGTTGTTTTCCGCTGCGCTTAATATGATTATGCATGATAGAAATCCTACCATTCCCTCCTTACCACACAAAAATTCCAGCAAATTCTCTCTGCGAATTTTCGAAAAACTCAAGAACTATTCTAAGCAAAGATCGAATACACTTTAAGGTAAGCAAAAATCATCTCAACCTCTTGATGCCGTTTTCTCTAATGATTCTTTTCCCCTTCTTCTTCCCTTAAATCACGCCCCATAGAGGCTGATTTCAACTTCTTCTTTAATTTTCGGTCAAGAGGAGCAAAAGAGGTAGCTTTTCTCTTCTTTTCAAGCGAACTCGGGACGATCACCATAGGAACATCGAGACCTCATTACCCGGTTGTTGCAAGGTAAGGGAATACCCACCCTTGATGCCAAAAGTAAAGTTTAATGATGTCTATTGGTGGGATGAACATATGGTCATGGTATATGATCTTTGGGGATTGGATAGTTTACTTGGAATTAAATAGGGGATTGCGAATTGTTATGAAAATAAATGAGATTAGAGCATGTTTGAATTAACTGAGACCCTGATCATGATATTATATAGTTTAGATCAGGAGGATAATTGAGGAAAGCAAGCTGTGAATTTATCCCGTTTATCTGAGGCATATCAAGTAAGTCCTTGCATAAACTCTTTTGTTAAATGTTGTGATGGTAAGTCCTTGCATAAACTCTTTTGTTAAATGTTGTGATGGCAAGTCTATGTTGTGAAGCTTTGTAAAGCTATTGTTGAACTATGATTATTTGGTTTGTAAACGTGGATGATTATTCTTTAAATGGTTTTGTCAAACTAATGATTTTATCAAGAAAACTATTCTTTCCTAAATTTTTAGAAAACTCTTTTAGAGAAAAACTACGTTGTACAAAGCCAAGGTGTGGAGATATTTTGAATCAGGAATTGACGGATATGTTCGTTGAGTACTCAATAAGGGTAGGCTAACAATACTAGTCTTGGAGGGCTAGCGTAAGTCTTCTGGCAGGAGGCCACCTCCAGAAGATGAACTCTGCTTGAAAATGTGACAGTGTTGGTTGGTCAGACCAGTCCGAGCTAGCATTTGTACCTGGTATGGTATTATTTACATTCTCGGCATGGACACCCGGATGGTTTTGTTAGGTGTAGAGATGGAGGAGTATCTCACCCGGTGAGCTGTACACTCACCTTGATCAAAACGCCCAACATGTGGTAATCTGGTCCAGACAAGGTGCACAAAGTGTGGTGCCTTGGCCATTTTGTTCTCATGGAGCCCAACGTGTGGTGACATGACTATTTATTCGAGTGGAGGATTCATTTTGTACAAAGTATGACAATGAGAAAAACCCACTCCTTGTGAAAAGAGATTGTTTATGACTTGCCAAATTATTTGTACAAATGTTTTGCACTTTGCATACACGTACTATTCAAAACACCATGTGCCCACACAGGACTTACTGAGCTATATTCTCACACGGTTTTACATCATGTTTTCAGGAGATAGGTTGTGCTGAGTCAGTGGGGCTTTGACAGTAGAGGCTTTTGCTATTTTTCCTATGCTATTCTAGGAGACTTTTCTCATTTATACTTCTGAACAATATTTCTTTTATTTCGTATTGCTCCAATTTGAGCCTGATGTAACAAGAGTATTTCCTCATTTATCAAAGTTGATTCTTTTGGAGATTGCCTTTATATTTTATACCTCGTTTTAAAGACCCCTTGTTTTACGAGAAGGGGCGACATCCCCGCCCTTTTAGGGTATGTAGTCGTGCGGTGTTACAGTTTAGATCAAGATGTTCATGACGAAACTGGTGTAGTTCCTACTGTTGTTGGTCCAATAGCTTTGTATTGTGACAACAAAGGAGCCATTGCACCGGCAAAGGAGCTGGCCCGGATGAGAACATAGCTGGCCCACTTACGAAAGTACTATCCCAAAAGAAACATGATTGTCATGTTGAGTCTTCGGTATTAGATACATGAAAGATTGGCTCTAGTGCAAGTGGGAGATTATTAGTGTTGTGCCCTAGAGGCAATCACTTGTACAATGTATATGACACATTTTATTTTAATAAAAGGCATTATTTATCTTACAGTTTCTTTTGTTTACTTTAAATAATATAACTGTTCGATAAAGTCCCTAGTACAATACTGTGTTAAGAAAATTATGATAGAGATCATAATATAAGATTACTACTACACTGGATGGTGTTAGTACTTCAATAGTCCTTAGTCATAGTATTAATGAGATAGGACATCATTAATGCGCTAGGACTAGCATGTGTTAGACTTCTTGATCTGATTAGGCGGTGGTTCTCATAACCGTGAGTTTTGAGATACTCAAAGTTAACACATGGATGCTTGTTAATAGAACAAGTTCATTGGATAACCTAGCTTTGAGATAATCACATGGATTACTATTTAGTGCCAGTGATATATTCTCAATATAGCAAACGTGCAAGTATCCTTAGACTTAAGATCTCCAAGGTACTTTGTTTTCTGAGCCTTGTACTTTGATTCCAATCTCCAGAGCTCGATCGAGGGCCACCTATGGGATGGATATTGGGTACATGGTAAGGTAAACGAAAGTAGTTGAGAGGGTCAATAAAGGATTCACCACCCCTAAGAGTAGGGGTAAATATCTCATGGCCACTTGTAGAAATTACTACTCAAAAGTCCTTGGCGAAGGTAATTATGTATTGAAAACAATTCCAATTGATACACATCTAGAGTAGTGGGTTTCTGGTACAAGTACTATTGTATTCGGGCCAGAATTAATTCTGGAAGGAGTTGGCACTAATTCCGTATTCCAAACCGAATGAGATATTGTATGGTGAAATGAGTTGATTGCAGTGAAGTTTGTTATTAAAGGGTTCATGACAAGCCACTTGACTTCCTGGACTCTTGGGTGGTCATGATGTGTTGCTAGATACCGCTCATGATCTGGGAATATGGGTTTATTAATTGATGAATTAATAAACCAATCCTAATTAGAATTAATAGGATTAATTCTAATTAATTATGAATTATTAGTCTCAAAGATGTTTAGATTAATTCTTGTTCTCTACCAATTGACTTGGAAACCTAATAGGTCACACACAATAGAGGATTATATACTCAAGGTATTATTTGATAACAATGTGGGGTTAATTGAGATAAAGAAAACTTGTTGTGAACAAATTATTATTAGTTATAATTTGTGGTACAAGTTGTAATTGTGAGAACTTGATGTTTCCAATTACAATTAGGGAATTCTAATAGGATTAGAATTCTCAGTTTTGGGAAGGGAATTTCGTGTGATATATAGTAGCTAATAGCACACGAAAATCCCTAGCCAATAGCTGAAACACAACACACGATTCTCTCTTCCTTTGATCTCTCTTTCTCTCGTTTTTCTTCTTGAAAGAAAAACCCTAGCCACCATTAATTTTTGCTAGTACAGAAATTTTGGTGCTTGACTATTCCTCTGTGTGGATTACTATTAGAGATCATCACACACTGTGATTATAGAGGTTTGACGTTCAACTCACGTGGACGTTGATCACGAGGATTGCTGGATCGCGCCTCAACTTGAAGAAGAAAATTTTGTTCTTCGTACGATCACCTAAAGGTAAAAGTTGTTACCTTTATTGTCGTTATATCTTGTTTTCCACACGTAGAGGAGTCCTGGGAGGGTATCTCGATTTATTTTCCGCTGTGCCTTATAGGATACAAGCTTGAGATACCCAGCAATGGAGCCCTTTAATTATTGCCTACAGTAATTTAATTGGCCAATATTTTCCCATGAAGAGTGTGAAACCCCACCTAAAGCCTACCCAAGAGTAAGGGGGATGAGATGCATATCATGGCATCATGTATAAAATATATCTTTTCGAATGATTTTGCGTTCCTTAGAATTGTGGTTTATAGGTTAAATGATTTATTTGTGCTTGTTGGGTAGAAAGGGTTAAAATGTAATTTTGCTCGAGGTCAAAATAGGAAGATGGCTTGAGGTTTAGATTAGAAGAATATTTGGTTGAGAAAATAAGAACAAGAGTTTGTGTGGTTAAGTGGTTAGAGCTTTGTGATTTAATCTCTAAGATCTTGAGGTCAAATCTCATCACTTAAGTTTTATTCATATTTATCTTATCCATGTTTGAATTTTTGTTTTCCAAACATTCCTTAAAGATAGGAATGATGTCTTAAGGAAGACATAATGGTAATGTTTGACCATGTGGTCTTGTCCTAAAAGGAATTCTAGAAGAATTTTTGTCCCCTTTAATTTTGCTAGCCTTGTCTTAACATATTTGAAATTTAAACTACTCTTAATTCTTTAATTCATTTTTAATCATAAAAATTCTGAGACAATTCCCTAAGCTTAGAATTCGAAAATCCTAGCTCTTGTGGATTAGGGTTGGCCGAAAGTAAGGAGGGAATATAGGTAGAGGTTCTAAAAAAAAAAAAAAAACACCATAGCTATTCCTTCAAAACTCCATCTTCATCTTGTTCATGTTTTGGTAAAAATCTGGAAAATTTTCCAGATTTCCTTCAAGGCTATTTTCAAAAATTGCTGCAAGTTTTCCTACCTAATTTTTGCAAGAAAACCAGTCATTTTATGTGAGGATGAAGGCTGGGAATTCCTTTAATTTTCGGAGCTGTACACACAGTCCCAAACCAGATTTTTTTTCAGCAAACTAGTAACATTGAACATGAATTTGAAGCCACCCGTTAGAACATATGAACAGCTGGACCTTCCTTTGTTTTTCTGCAAGAAGAAGACTGGAAAACCACCATTTAAAAGCCTTCAAACAAACTTAAAATCGAGCTGCAAAATTGTGCCAAAGAGGGCCAAAAATTCTGCATCAAAATCATTTCAATGCTAAGTGTTCTTTAGCTTCAATTCCAGAAATTCTTCCAGCGTTGCCTCTTCAAGGCTAAGGCCGAAATTCTTCAGCCAACCTCACTGAATTTTGGCCCTTGTACAGCCATGAACTGAACATCCTGGCTTCCCCACCAACCTTGAGTAATAGGATTCCATTATCATACCTCAAAAAGCTCCTATTTTCATTCTATCCAAACTTGTTCAAACTTCAAATTAAATTCCAGATTTTGTTCTATTAAAACACTCCTTTAGCTAATTAATAAAACCAGAAAATTCTCTGCCATTTCATGGTCATTTTTTGCTAGCCTTAAGTCTGAACAACTCTCCATCCTTTGGTTGAAACATAGCTAATTTAGCCATACACCATTGAAGAACAAGAAACCTTCTAAGAGCAAACACCACTAACCAATCCTATACCACAAACAACTCCACCTTTCTCTCAATTTAAATTTTTTAAAAAATATGAAACTCTCTCTCTCATTCGTGGATAACCGAAAGCTCCTTCTACACTAAGTCATTCAGCCATCACAATTCCAAACACACTTGAAATTCACCTTCTCTCAAAGTCTTTCAAAAAAACACCAAGAACACACAATTCACATATTCAAGCCTAAACCAATCCTAAACACCTCCAATCACTCCCAAACTCTCTAGATCATCAATATTCAACCTTTAATTCTTCATTTCTGCACTTTATAACACCGAAACACACAAAGTTAAACTTCCAAATAGATCAAACAAACCTTTTTTGTTGAAGATTCGAAGAATACCAAAAAGGTAAAATAAGAACAATCTCCTTGTTTTTCTTCTATTCAACTTCTATTATCCTCTTCTATTCTCATTCATTCTTCTCTCTCTCACACACACACACACACACTCTCTCTCTTTCTCTCTCTTGGCCGAAATGGTGATGATCAACCATGTGCTACTTTCGGACCTCTAAAGGCCATCAAGCACTCGAGGATCTTCACTAACTAAGGAGATTCCTTCATCAAAGGAGCATCAATCAAGTATTTCTTCCTTAATCTCCCTTAGTAATTCTCAAAATCGAGACTCCTAGATGTTGATAGTTTGATTGAATAAAGTAGGGGTTGAGGATATTAGTGTGTGGGTGAAGGGGATGGAGTTAAGACATGAGAATTGGAATGAATGTTATGCCTTATGGATTTTTCTTTAGAATCAGTACATGTTCATCATGATTAAAGAGATTTATGGATGTTTTGATGCATGTTAGACGCCATTGTTGATTAGGCCTTCATGATATTATTTTTTCAATAAAGCCATAGATAATATTATGCCTAGATGAAGATCATCCATGTTGTAGTATATGTTAATTCAAATCTATATTCATGGATATTCTTCCACGTATTATGTAAGAATATGTTCATGGACCTTCTCTAACAATGGAAAATTATTGTAAGAACTATTTTTTTTATTAATCCTAGAATTATTTTTACTAACATTATTACTATTAATTTAATTAGTACTATTATTCAATTTAATCTATAAAATTCGAAAAACATTAGGTAGGTTTGAAAAAGAATATTATGTAAAATATTATTATTTTATTAGTTAAATAAATAAAATCTTTTTATTAAAAATAAATAATAAAATATCTAAATTAATTAATATCAAAGGACTTTGTAGACCATATTAATAATATTAGTTAGCCTTACTCAAACTTTTATCTATGTCCATAAATATTATTTATATTAAAATTTATTTACTATTTATTAATTAAAAATTAAGTATAATTTATTTATTATGTTTTAATTATTAATTATAATTTATTATTTATAATATTACTATTTACCAATATTATTTAAGATTTATTATTATTCATTATTTAACACTAATTTTATCTATTATCAATATTACTCATTATTTATTATTTGGAGCTATAACTTATTATTATTTATTTAATAACACCCATTTATTTTAACTTATCAAGCTAGTTTTATTTTATAAAATACTTTATCAACTAGTATTAAAGCTTAAGACATTGCGGTCATGTTTAGTTATTGATGTGGCTAGTTGAACTAGTAATTATTTATTTAAGGCAAGTATGGTCTGGATAATATCTTATATGTTGTGTTTACCCCAGGCGGGGTTAGGTTGACTTTGGAAGACTTTTGAACTCAAGAAGAGCAAATGATTAGGTAAGTTCCTGCATGAAACCATTTGAAGACCAAAGTTATCGTGGCAAGTCGAACTTAATGTATACGAGTATTTGTACTGTAAAGGCAATTATGAACAATTTTTGTTTTTGTTTCAGTTGACCAAACCATTTAAAGTTAAACAAACAATTTTACACAAAACGCTAAACTTTTCCTAAAAACCCAACTTTAGCAAGAATTTTAGAAACCATAGTTGCTATTTCCAAGTGAATCATTGTATGATATTTCTTCTCCCAAGTGGGACAAACAACGTTGAATACTCAATAAGGGTAGACTACTACGACTAATCTTTGAAGGGTTAAGGTAAGTCTCTCAGTAGGTGGCCACGTCTGAGGGGTGTGTCCTTCCCAGATAGGATGCCAGTCTTGTAGGTCATACCGGTCTGAGCTAGCAAGGTCAGTCAAGTGGACTGTGTATTTTTAGAGTGGACAATTGGTAAATTTTGGTGTAGAGATGGAGGAATATCTCACCCGGTAGGCCTTACACCTACCTTGTGTCAGTATCACAAAGTGTGGCATTCTGATCGTTATTTTATCACGGTGCACAAAGTGTGGTGTCATGGCTACCTCTTTTGAGTGGTTGTATTTATTGTGCACATGGATGTTTTGGAAAGCAAAACACCACTCTTCATTTGTGAAATTTAATTGAGGCTTGCCGGCACTTTCTTTTTTGAAACTTTCACAACTTGCATACATGAATTGTTTTACCTGAAACACTCAAAGCACATACGAGCTTACTTGAGATTTATGTCTCACTGCCTTTTATACCATATTTTCAGGTCATCTTCTTTGTGAAGGTTATTAGCTAGATAATTGCCTATGTTTTGAAGACTCATTGTTATTTTTCTTATGTATTTCATTTGGGGGACAATAGCAGACATTTATTTTCTTTGAACTTGTTCATGTATTTCTTGGATTGTAATAAATTTAATTTTGAATTATTTCTTTTATTTATTTTGTGTGTCCTAGTTATAAAGACCCCTTATCTTGTGGATGAGGGGACATCCCTAGGCCTAATGGGGGCATAGGTAGTGGGGTGTTACAAAATGGGTGGTGGAATGGCTGAAAATTGGCTAGAAAATCGGCAGCCGCTAGAGTGAATATAAGAGAAAAATTAAAGAATAAAAATCAAGGAAACTGGTGTGTTAAATTGTGATCGGAACACACCTACATGAATTCCTCTATATACTTAATTGAATTAAATTTTTCTTGGCCAAAATCTGATAAGAAATGGCGGTGGGAAGGCTATTATACAACTAGAAAAATTTTACAACATCAAGGGAAAAGAAACAAGAGATAAGAAATCAAAATAAAATAGCAAAAAGAAAGAAAAAAGTAGCTAGTGTGTGTTCTTGGTGTAGTGTGTGAGTTCTTGATAGATTCTTGGAGTAAATCACACCAAAGAGCTCTAAATATAAGGTAAAACCCTACCTTGCTTGAATTAAAGTTGTTGTTGGATGAATGGTGATCTTGTTGATATTAATTTCAACATCAAAACATGATTTTCTTGTCTTGATTTTAGATAAAAAAAACTAGGGTTCATAAACTTTGTTTGTGAACTTTTTGTGTGTTTATGTATGCCGGATGCTTAGAAGACTTATGGATAATGTTTTGTGTGATGAAGGATTGAATATTCATGGTAGTTTGAAGGGTTGATCTTAGTTGATGAAATATGGATCAATGTGGAATGAAAATGATAGTTATTTGGTAAGAAGGATTAATTATGTTAGCTTTTGATTGAAAGAAGTAATGTTATGTTGAATAAACACGACTTTAATGAATTGTTAGAATCTGAAACTTGAAGGATCAAAGGTGATTTGAAGAGAAAATTGAATGAATTTAAAGTTCTCAAGGTGTTAAAGGTTAAAGGATAGTAAAACATAACATGAATGGTTGAAGAACGACAAACTACTGGGGCTGTTTTTGCCTCTCGTATCGTGTTATAGACACACGAACCGATATGAATCAATCCGATCAGGAGGATCAGGCTCAAGAAGGGGGAGACAAATCCAAAAAAAAGTCGAGCTTGCCCGGTCCGTTGACGAGAGCCAACTTCAAAAAATTCTAACTCAATCTTCACACATATCTACAAGCGCATTTAAGGTGGGATAGTGTATAGACATTGCCGAAAGAGGGTCGAGAATGGAACATACTACTAGTATACAAAGGACATTAGCCAGAAGTTGATCGCGTAGAAACAACGCCCTGTAGATCGTACCCAGTGCTAGTCCTAGGAGCCCGACCATGTGCCAGGTGTGGACAAGATAATCCCTTGGTTTTGTGATGCAAGCATTATTCTAGCCGAATGGACTTGGCGCTGGGTCTACCATCCCTACCTGGCACTAGCCCCATTCTGGTATCAAACCCAGATGTTTTTCAACTAGTTTTATGAAGGGTACTGTCACTCCAGGGTGTACCTGGCGCTGGCCCTACCAACCCTACCTGGCACCGGCCCCATTTTGGTTCTGAACTCCTGATATTTTTCAGCTAGTTTTGGAGTCATTTTGTAATATTTAAAAAGTATTTTAGTTCAGGAATAGAACAACATTATATAGGCTTGTGTATTGTAAGAACAAAACAACATATTCCATACTTTTAATATGAATAAAGCATTCAACTAAGGCTTGAAGCAATGGAGAGATTCCTTGTTCAAATTCAATCCAAGACCAACCTAAAGGCTTTGTCCACCCTTGAGTAAGTGTGTATAAACTTAAAGGATAATTCAACTAGGAAATCAACAAGGGTTCTACTTATATGTCATATAGGGTTCTTGTTGTTTCTTGTTTGAATGCCCATAATTCCCTATCCTTTTAGTTCTTGATTTCTTGCAAAGTCAAGGATTGTACGGTGTTGCTACAGTAGACATAATCTACTAAATTTAGGGTTCTAATAGCTAAGTTCTTTTAGGGTTCTTTGTTTATAGAAAAGGTATTTTCTTTGTTATTTTCTTTGATCTCTTTTTATCCTTTACATCTTTTCTTACTTGTCTTGTAGTTCTTGTCCATTATAAAAATTTCAAAATAAAATCTACTTTTACATCTAGAAAGATTTCCTTCCTCAAGCTCGTATCAAATTTTGTATCAGAGTAAGGATAAGCTTAGATCTCTATCTTAGCTTAGATCTAACAAATCTAGAGTAGTGTTGATCTCGAGAATTCTTGGAAAAAAAAATAATAATAATAATAAAATAAACAAAAATAAAGGAATGAGAATGATTTGTTGAAGAAAGATCCTTGGGAATACATTAATTTTTGTTATTGTGATTATATTGGGCTTGTTTGGGATGAAATTTGCTTACAAAGTTTCATAGGAAAATCTTGCACATAAGGTGTTTGATAAAAAGTCTCAATGACCATTTCCTCTATAAACACCATGTGTTTGATGAAATGTCACAAAGAAAGAATGTGGCTTGAACAATAATGTTACTTCTGTAACTGTTTCATCATATTCTTCAAATTATCTCTTCTTTTTTGTGTATTGTGACCACCTTTGTATTCTACTTGTTTCTTGACCTCTAAGTGTTCACTAAAGCTGTCAACCTATAACACTTATGTTGAAGTATCCTAAGAGTTAATAGACTAAAGTGAACTAAACCCTTTGAAGTTGGGGAGGAAATTGGTTGAACAAGTGAGCCATAGAGTGATCAAAAAAAGCAAAAGCCAAGGAGTGCAAACACGAGAGTGTAGTGTAAACACTTAGGGAGTGAGTGAGGAAACCAATCTCTATTTTTGTTCTCTTAACTCTTTTTGCAGGAACATCAGTCTAAACTCCAACCATGACTCAAGGAGAGGAAACGACTAGGCTAAATCTTGGTGGAGCAAGTAGACTACAAGAGGAATTGGGAGATCTTTGTGAGACCCTCGTTTCATTGCAAAGAAGTATGGAGGGCATTTGGAGGGAGACGATCAAACTCTAAGCTTAACAAGTCTAAACATCTACCACTGGTTAAAAGAGGGGACAAGAGCAACCAGAAGCTTACAACATACCTCATGTGAACACCCAACTTGAAGAAGAATGGGATGAATATTTAGTTGGTGGATATTAACAAATTCCTATGAGAGGAGGTAGAAATAGGTTAAGAGGAGGTAGAGGAAGAGGTCAAGAGAGATTTGGTAAGAATCTTATGAGGGGTGTTGAATGAAATTTTGAAAGAGAATTTGAGTGGGAAGAAGGAAACCCGAAGGAAGTCTATGGAGAACAATATCGGGGTTATATGATTACAGGTAGGAGGAAAGATGAAAATAAAGGGAGAGCAAGAAGAGATAATTATGATCGGGATTATCACAAAGAACTTGAGGTGTTAATGATGAAGGCGGTTATTAATAAAGATCCACGTGCCACTAAAGTAATATTTCTAATTGGATTGAACTGGGAGATAGCCAATATAGTTGAGTTGTATTCCTATAAAACCTTAGATGAAATGGTCACATAGCTCTGAAGATAGAAAAACAATTGAGGAAACTACCTTTTGAGAGGAGAGCAAACCAACCAACGTCATCTCCTAAGGAATTCGCTAAGGCAACACCTAAGAAGGAAGGAGTCCTAAAGCCGCCACCTAGAGAATTCAATAAACCAAGGAAAGAAGGGATTAGAGATAAAGGAACGGCTATTAAGAAGCCGAGAATCCGAGATATCACATGCTTTCGTTGTATAGGATATGGACATACGGCACATGAATGTCCAAGCAAGACAGTGACGTACACAAATGCCTATGGTGAGATTTCATCTGAGGAGGAATATGAGAAATTAGAAGGAATTCAAAAGGAGGAAGAAATATCGAGTGAAGAAGGTGAAGACGATGGGCAAGTGTGTGCGTTATTTGGTGTAGCTAGGAGATCATTGAGTAGGTAAGCAAAGGAAGATGAGCATCATCGACAAGGGGAGAATATCTTTTACACAAGATGTTTGATCAACCAAGTACCTTGTAGTGTAATCATTGATAGTGGGAGTTGCAGCAATGTTATAAGTGCTAGTGCAGTGGAAGAGATAGGCTTGGAAACAAGAAAGCATCTGAAACCCTACAAGGTGCAATGGCTAAATGAAAGTGGAGAATTGAAGGTTAATAAACAAGCCTTGATTGCAATTGACATGGGGAAATATAAAGATGAGATCTTGTGCAATGTTGTTCCTATGCAGACAGGCCACCTTCTTTAAAGGAGACCCTGGTAATATGATAGGGATGTAAAGTATGACGGGAAGAAAAACACCTACACTGTGCTTAAGGAGGGAAAGAAATTCATTCTACTGCATATGTCTCCAAGTGAAGTGAGCAAAGATAAAAAAATCATGAAAGAAAAAGAGAAGAAAAAGATTGTCCAAGAAAATAAGAAAAAAATTGAGAGAGAGAATGTTGAGAAAGAAGAAAAGGAAATGCGAGAGGGAAAACAAGAGAGAGAAGATAAGAAACGAGTGAATCTCTTTGCAAGTGAGAGAGAAGTAGTAGAAGCTATTAAAGCTAAGGAACCAGTGTATCTCTTAATTTGTAAAGGCATTTATGTAACTAGTAATGAAACTTTCTTTATAAGGAACCAGTTTCATTAGTAGTTACCTAAATGCCACCAAATAGGGCCGGGGATGTGGCCCCATCTAAAGGACAAGAGGTCTTTATAACTAGATCACACAAATGGAAATAAAAATAATACGTTAAAATTGAACTTATTACAACCCAAAAATTCAGGAACAAATCCAAAATAAATTGATTACTATCATCTCACAAAACAACACATAAAATAAATAACATAAAGTCTTCAAAGCAAGCAACAAATCTAGCTACTTATCTCCAAAACAGGATCAACCTGAAATCATGGCATAAAAGGTAATGAGATAAAAATCTCAGTAAGCCCGTGTGTGCTTTGAGTGTTTTAGGTAAAACAGTTCATGTATGCAAGTTGTAAAAATTGTACAAGAGAAAATGCTGGAAAACAATAAATATAGTTAAAAATAAATAGTGGCATTGTGTTTTTCAAACCATACATGTGCACAATAAATACAACTACTCAAATGGGGAGCCATGGGTTACCACACGTTGGGCCCCATGACCATATAACGGTCAGAATGCCACACTTTGTGTAGACTGACAAAAGGTAGGTGATCGGCCTACCGGGTGAGATATTCCTCCTTCTCTACACCCAAACTTACCGGTTGTCTACTCCGGAAACACATAGTCCACATGACAGAAACTTGCTAGCTCGTACCAGCATGACCTACTGGACTGGCATCCTATATGGGAAGGACTTACCCCTCAGCGGTGGCCACCTACTGAGAGATTTATCCTAATCCTTCAAAGACTAGTCCTAGTAGTCTATCGTTATTGAGTACTCAATGATGATTGCCCCACTTGGGAAAAACTGATAATACATTACTTTATTTGAAAATAACAATTAACGGTTCCTAAAATTCTTGCCAAAGTTGGTTTTTAAAAAGAGTTTAGTATTTGTGCAAAACTGCTTGTTTGATTTTCAAATGATTTGTTTGACTGAAACAAGAAAGGAAATAGTCCTTAATTGCCTTGACAGAATGAGTATCGATACACACTGCGTTTGGCTTGCCATAAAAATCTTTTGTCTTCAAATAAGTTTATGCAGAGGCTTACCAGATCCTTTACTTGATCAAATTCAAAAGTCTTCCAAAGCTGACCTAACCTCGCCTGGGGTAAACACAAGTCATAAGGTTATACTCAAGCTATATTCGCTTACATAAACAATCCTAGTTCAACTTATTACAATCATGACCTTAATGTCCTAAGCTTTAAGGCTAGATGGTGAAGGCTTATATAAAATAAGACTAGCTTGATAAGTTAAAATAACTAGGGGTTGTAAAATAATTACTAATAAGTTATCGGTTCAAATAATAAATCTTGAGTGTTGTTATTAATAAATAAACTAGGGTTTAATTGTTGAAGAATCCTAAGTTCTAGATAATATTAATAAATGGTAATTCTTAAGTAGCATTAGTAAATATTAAATTATTACTAATCCCTTAATTAATACTTAATAAATATTTAATAATAAATAAATTTTATCAAGTTTTGATTAATAGATATCAAATAAATATAAATAGTATTTGTGAATATATGGTGTACAAGGTCATTAATATTTTACTTATTTATATCAAAGGTTTTATTTATATATTTATTTATACTTCATTTTTAATAGGAGATATCATTTATTTGGCTAAAAAAATATCACTATTTCATTTAGTACTCCAATTCCATAACTTCCTAAGAATTTTGAAATCTTTGGAGGAAAAACATAGTAAAAATTTTAATTGGGGTAATAAAATTTGCTAATCAAAATAGGCTAGAATCAACAAGATTATGATCTTAATTTTCCTATTGCTAACAAGATTCATGACCACATATTCCAACATCAATCAACAAACTATTTTGTTCATGAACAAAGGCTTAAATCCACACCTACTATCACATGATCAAATCCCTACTAAGCATAATCATACTCACGGCTTCAATGAAAATAAGAACATAATATCATATTCACCAAAGGTGACATAATATTCAAGCATGCTTAAACATTCATAATTTCTTAAGACATGATGAACATGCATCGATCCACAAGGAAATTCATAAAGCTTAACCATGATCAATCATTCTCATACTCCAATCTCAACCCCTTTATACATATGCATATACTCAATCCCCCATTCATATTCTATCCTCTCCATGAACAAACAAGAGACATGAATCTAGAATTCAAAAGAAAGGTTAAAGAGAAATACTTGGTTGATGACTATCTCGATGAAGATTTAAGAAGATCTACGTGCTTGTGAAGCTTGAATCGTCCAAGAGAGGAGAAAGAAAACAGCCATGGTTGTAGCAACCATTTTTGTAGGGAGAGAGAGATAGAGAAAGAGAGAGAGAGCATTAGTATGATATGTTAAATATTGAGGGTTGAAGACAAACAAAAGTTGTTTTTGGTTACCTTGATAATGTTCTTGAGACATCAATGAAAATTGTGGTTTTGATCTAATTGTCAATTTTTGTTTTCAAGATTTGCTGTTATAAAATCTTGAAATGGACTCTAGAGAGTACATAGGCATGTTCTGGAGTTTTTGGAAGGGATTGGAGGTGTTTAGAGTGGTATTTGGCTTGAAGAATGGTAGTATGTGTTCTTGGTGAAAATGGAGAGTATTAGAGAGAATATGCTAGACGAATTCCTAAAGGGGCTGGCCGAATGATTGTAGGAGTTCTGGGATTTTAATTTTCAGATTAGAGAGGAGAGAAAAATCGGGTTGTTTGAAAATCAAATGGTGAAATTTAAGGAGTGTTTTAATGTAAAAAATATGGTAATGGCGTTTGATTGATGGAGGTTCCTTGGAGCTACAATGGCCGACTGGTTTGTTTTGCATTGCTAAGATGAATGAGGGTTTAGAGAGCTATAAGGCTGGCCAAAATTTTGATTTCAATGGTGGGGAGAATTTCCGGTTATGAAGCTTAATCCATGGGTGTTATCATGGATTAATTGCTAGAAATTTTGAAATTCAATTGAAAGTTTGATTGGAGTAATTGTATGTGGAATTTGAGAAGTGGCTATGGAGTCTAATCGTGTAAGGTCAGTGGAGGGGGTAATGGCATTCAGTTCATAGCTGAACAAAGGTTAACTTATAGAGGTTTGAGGTGGTTTTCAGACAAGGCTTGAAGGGAGCATGGCTAGAACTTTTCTGGTTGTGATTCGAATTGGATTGCTAAAATTTACTGTGCAATTTTCTACAATGTTCCAGCCGAATTGCAGAGGGTTTTGAGAGGTGTTTAAGGTCCTTTAAGGGTGGTTTCCAGCCTTCTATATGGAGGAAAAGTAGAGGTAATTTACTGGTTTGAAGGTAGAAGAACAGCTTTGATTTTGGCTCGCAATGCATCGAAACTGTCCAGAATTTTTTCGGGTTTGCACAGCTTTGTGCGATCTAGTTTTTGGCAAAAGAATTTCAGTCTTCAAGCTGAATAAGTTGGCCATTTTTCTGGCAGCAATTGAGTAAGGAAGATGGCTAAGACATTTGAAGGTTAGGCTGCTCAAGAATCTGAAAAATTTTCAGATTTCTTCCATGGAGAAGATGGACACTATGGAATGGAGTTTGAAGGTTTAACCATGGAGATTAATTTCTCTTGGGAACCTTCCTTAACTCCTTCCCTATTTTTAGTCCAATCTCCAACCTCTAGGAATCATTTTCAAAATTTCCAAGGCCAAGAATCCCTGCTGAATTTTTTGGAATTTAAACCATAGATTTGGAGGAATTTTGAACAAACTTAATTGGTAAAGAGTTTAGGGTAAGCCAGGGAATAAAAGGATATAAATCCCTCAAGAATTCTTTTTAGGACATAAGAATAAGATTAGGACATTCTCTTCATATCTCCCCTTAGACAACACTCCTATTTTTACTTATGGAATGCAAGAGACGAAAATCTAACCTTAAATTAAAATAATCATGATAAAACTTCAATGATGATATTTGAACTCATGATCTTGTTCTTATTTTCTCGCTTAAATATTCTTCTTATTTAATCCTCAAGCTATCTTCCTATTTTGACTTCAAGAGAAATTATCATTTTACCCTACCCTACTCAATAAGTATAACTAAGCTTTTTAGCCTGTAAATCAAAATTCTAAAGCACAGAAAATCATTCAAAAACATGTATATTCATGCAAAGTAATATGATATGCATCCCAACCCCCTTATTCTAGGGTTAGCTTTAGGTGGGGTTTCAAATCCTCCCCTCTTTAGGAAAATTTCGTTTCGAAATTCAGACATACCTCTATCTCAGATCGGGGTACTTCTGCTTTACCCATTCTTCTATTTCCTATGTGGCATCTCACGTGCCATGATGCTCCTACTGCACCTTTACCATCGGAATCTACTTGTTCCGGAAAGTCTTGATACTTCGGTCCAATATCCTCACGGGTTTCTCCACATAGCTCAGGTTGGGTTGCAACACCAACGGCTCATTATTCAAAACATGTCTGGGTTCGGCATTGTACTTCTTCAGCTGCGACACATGAAACACATCGTGATTCTTGTCAATCCATCCGGCAAATCCAATCGATACGCCACCAGCTAAATTCTCTCTTTTATCGAAAACGGTCCCAAATACATTGGATTCATCTTCCCACCTTTCGATGCTTCAAGATTCCTATTCGGTGTCAGTCTTAGGAATATATTGTCTCCCACCTGGAATTCTAATTCTCTCTGCCTATTATCTGCATAGCTCTTTTGTCAGCTCTGGGCCGCTTTCAACATTTCCCTGATTAACTTGACCTTGTCCAATATTTCCTGAGCACAGACTTCTTCGGATTTACTGACATGGCCATCCTCTGACCAACTCCAGTATAGCGGTACTTGACATTTGCACCATACAAGTGCCTCATACGAGCCATTCCAATCGAAGCTTAATAACTCGTTATTGTAGGATAACTTTGCATACGACACACATTTGATCCACTTATCCTTGAAATTCAACACATAGGCTCTCAGCATATCCTCTAATATATGTATAACCCTTTCTAACTGTCCATCGGTTTACGGATGTGCCGTCGTACTGAACTTCAGACTAGAACCCATTGATTCTTAAAACTTGCCACAAAATTGGGATGTAAATCTTGTATCTCAGTTAGACACAATACTTGAAGGCACTCTATGCAATCGGACTATTTCTCACACATAGGTCTGAGCAAACTTCTCCATGGAATCCCTTACATTCACTTGTATGAAATGCGCTGATTTGGTTAGTCGATCTACCACTACCCATATGGCGTCCTTTTGGGTCCTTGCCATAGGGAGTCCGGTAATGAAGTCCATTGTCACTTCCTCTCACTTCCATTCAGGTATTGGCAACGATTGCAACAGTCTTGTTGACTTATTGTGCTTCGCTTTAACTTTTCCGACAGGTGAGACACGTCGAGACATACTTAATCAAGTTCTGCTTCATTCTAGGCTACCAATAGGCCCTTTTTCAGATCCTGATACATTTTGACCTCTCCCAGATAAATGGCGTACCTGCTATTAGACGCCTCTTCCAAAATTCTGTCCTTCAATTGGTGCTCTTTGGGTACACACAACCGATCTCTAAAATATAACACTCCTGTTTCGTCTTGCCAAAATTCACTGCCTTACCGTTTGAGCTCTTTGTTCTTGAAAAGCTGAAATTCTACATTACCTTGCTTAGCTTCAATAATTTCCTGCCTTAGATCTGGTATCAACTTTAGGTTGCTAACAACAATTTTCTCCATTTGCACTTCTGCTCTTCTATCCAACACATCCTAAATCACTTGAAGCTCCTATACTTTTAGCTCTGGCCATGTTGACTTTTCTGCTCAGGGCATCAGCAATAACGTTGGCCTTCCCGGATGATAGTTGATTGGATAGCGGTACTCCTCCAAAAATTCCATCCATTTTCGTTGCCTCGGATTCAAGTCCTTACGGGTGAAAATGTACTTCGAGCTCAGGTGATCAATGAACACTTCATATTCGCTCCGTACGAGTAGTGCTGCCATTTCTTTAAAGCGAACACAATGGTAGCTAG